>APFE031577680.1:0-61663 GCA_000404065.3 Pinus taeda
TTCACTTGAGTCTTTATTATTTTTCTCTTTTTCTCAGTGAGTGGGTGGAGTGGAGCCTGAGACTTGCTTCATTACCAACATTGTCTTATTTAGATCCTCAATGAATTCTCGCTTGGAGAGTGGCTTCTTGTAAATTTTCAACCTATGTCCATTGAAAAGCATGGGGATGCTTCCTCATGAATGGTTCTGATCAGAACTGAACCATTGTCATGGCATTTTTCTACAGTGTAGGGTCCCAACCATCTTGTCCTTAGCTTGCCTTTGAAGTCTTTATACCTTGAGTCATAGAGCAGCGCCCAATTGCCTTCTTAGGATTGCTTCTCCTTGATATGTTTTTCATGCCATATTTTCCTTTGAAGCTGGACTACCTCTATGTGGAGAAGGGCCTGCAATCTCTGTTCATCCAATCCATTAAGTTAGAGTAACCTTTCCATTTGTGCATGGTTGAGATCTAGGTCTAGCTGAGCTTCCACCCTCAGTGTATTGTATTCAAATTCTATTGACAACAAAGCCTTCTTCCCATAGACCAGTTCATAGGGTGTGAACCCTATGGTGGTCATCCATGTGGTGTTGTAGGCCCAAGTGGCCTCAACCAGTCTATCTGCCCAATATTTTCTACTACTACTCACTACCTTGGTCAGAATTCCTTCCAAAGCTCTGTTAGTGACTTCCACCTGTCTATTTGCTTGTGGATGGTAAGGGGTGGAAGTATTGTGCTTGAATTTATGATGTGTGAGAAGGTCTTCAATCATATTGGAAGTGAACTGACTGCCTTGGTCTGTAACCAGTTCTCTTGGATACCTGAACTTATAGAAAATGTTCTCTGTTAAAAACTCAGCTACTTTTTCCTCTGTTGCTGCCTTGATTGCCTTTGTCTCTACCAATTTTGTCAGATAATCTGTGCACACAATGATGTATTGTTTCTATTTTGAAGGAGGGTTGATAGGACCCACAAAGTCCACGACCCACTTCTCAAATGGCTCAAAAGTCACTTGAGGTTGTAGGGGCATCTCATCCTTTGGAGTAGGTTTCCCCATCCTTTGGTACCGATCACATTGGCTGATATATCTCTTCACATCTTGATGAAGAGTGGGCCAATAGTAATCTGCTTGCAGAATTTTGAAGGCAGTCCTCTTTGCTGCAAAATGGCCTCCACAAGGCCCGTCATGACAGGTCAGGAGAATGTCAAAAACTTCCTCCTCCCTTATACATCTTCTCAAAATCTGATCTGGGCCAAGTTTTGAAGAGATTGCCCCCAATCCAGGTGAAAGGGGCAATTTTTCTCACGATCTTGCTCTTCTCTTTTGAGGACAGGTGTGGTGGGAATTGTGTTGAAACCAAGTAATTTGCTATATCAGCAAACCATGGGGAGAGTACTGAGATAGAAAATAGACGTTCATCTGGCATTTTATCATCCACCATTCCTTCCTCACTTGCAGGCAGATTTACTCTAGACAAAAAGTCGGTAACAACATTTTCCTTACCAGGCTTATCAACAATGGTTAAATCAAACCACTGCAATAAAAGCAACCACTTAATAATGTGAGCATTTACATTTGGTTTGTTCATTAAATACCTTATTGCAACATGATCAGTGTGTGCAAAGGTTTGATAGCCTGTGATGTAATGTCTGAATTTATTTAAAGAATGTACTACAGCTAGGAGTTCTTTCTTGGTTACCGTGTAGTTTAACTCCGCCTTTGACAAAATTTTACTTATAAATTATATGGCATAAGGTAACTTTTCATCAACTTGCCCTAAGTTTGCTCCTATCGCTTTGTTCGAGGCATCTGTGTGAATGTGGAAAGGTAGGGCCCAGTTTGGGCCTCTCAAAATTGGGGCAGTCACAAGTTTACTTTTCTAGGTATCTAGGGCTTCTTGACAAGTTTCAATCCATATGAACTCAACATCTTTTCCCAAAGGACCAAACAATGGAGAGGCTAACTTACTGAAATCTTTAATGAATCTTCTGTAATATCCCACTAAGGATAGGAAACTTCGGACATCTCTCACCTTTTGAGGAGGTGAGACCCTTTCAATAATGGCAATTTTGTTGGGGTCCACCTGCAATCCTTGTTGAGATATTGCATGATCTAGCATGGTCCCTTCAGTCATCAAGAATTCACATTTTTCCAGACTGAGGGATAGGTTCATCTCAATACATTTGTCCAAAACTTTTCCTAGCTTAGATAAAGCTTCATGAAAGTTAGAATCGTAAGGAGTAAAATCACCCATATATATTTCCACTGCATCATGAACCATTTCATAAAATATACTCAATACTGCTCTCTAGAAAGTGGCGAGGGCATTGCACAAACCAAAAGGAAGGACCTGATATGCAGAGGTACCCCAAGGACAAGTGAAATTGGTCTTATCTTGGTCTTCCGGGTAGATTTGGATCTGATTGTACCCGCTAAACCCATCTAGGAAGGAAAAGAAAATCCCCCCCGCTAGACCATCTAACACTTGATCTATGAAAGGCAAAGGAAAATGGTCCTTTTTGGTGGCCTTGTTCAGTTCCTGATAATCGACACATATCCTCCACTTACCATTTTTCTTTGGCACCGACACCAAAGGAGAGACCCATTCACTGTCAGAGATGGGCTAGATGAATCCTGCATCTAGTAACTTTTGCAATTCTTCCTTGACAATGTCTTTAAGAGCTGGATTCATCCTCCTTTGAGGCAGCCTAACTGGTTTGCAATCTTCCTTAATGTAAATGTGATGAGTACAAACTGAAGGGTGCACTCCCTTCATCTCCTTATAGCTCCAGGTGAAGGCATCTAAATGTTTTCTCAATAAGCTACACAGTTCCTTTTCTGGGGAGGTGGATAGGGATGAGTTGATTTTCAAAGTTTTTCAGGGCCGAACTCTATATTCTTAACACAGAGAGAGGTCGGGTCGGCCACATAGAAATCAGCTAAGGGATTGTCATGGGGCTTTTTCACTAGATCTTCTAACGGAAAAATACTGGGGGGTGGATTCTGAATTAAATTTTCAATGATATCATCCTCAGTTTGTGATTCCCCCCAATGGCAGTTTCTACTGTACACAGTGGTGCAGAATAGACTTCATCCTCATCCTCCTCCTCCAACCAGAAAGGTAGATCATGTTCCAGCGAAGGTTGGGCAGGAGGGTATAGGATTAGCTGCTTGGACATATGCCCATTCTTGATAGTCATGTTCCCTGCTTGACAAATGATGTAGGCATCTGCAGTAGCCAACCAGGGTCTTCCTAGGATGAGAGGATACCCAGTGAGCTTTGCCTTCGGCTAGAGAACTAGGAAATCAGCAGGGTACTCCCAAGAATCAATGGAGACCATCACATCTTCTACAATCCCTTCAGGGGTCAAGGTGGAGCGGTCTACTAACTGCAGTATTGTTGTGGTCTTTCTCAGGGAGCCCTAGAGGTTGAGCTTGAGCATAGTGTCCTTGGTCATCACATTAATGGCATCCCGCAGGTCAATCAGGGTATGGGGGATCATGGTGCCATTGATGTGGACATCAACTACTGGGCTTCCAGGGTCTAGATACTTTGGACGGATTACTTGCCCCAACATCAGGTCCGACAATTGTCTTATGACATTGATGGTTGGGGCATCTCTCTTGCGCCTACCTAGATGCATGAAGCACTTCTCTTTGATCATCTTGTTGTATATAGGCACATCCTTTATGGCTTGGAGAAGTGGTATCTTTACACATAATTGTTTCAATTCTCCCAGAAGTTCAGTTTCTTCTGGGGTAGGCTGTGTTGTTCCGAATAATCTCTCAGGAAAGGGTGGAATTGCTTTCGGTTCACTTTCCTCTCTATCTTCCTCAACTCCTTAGGGGGAGGCTGGCTATCTGGGAGAACCTTCCCAGATCACAGGTTAATCTCCTGAATCTCCACAACATAGGTTGGCATGATGGTTCCCCACTATATACTTGCTGAGCCTGTCTGTTGTTCGGGTTCGGTTGAGCAGGTATTTGGGGTTGCCTTGGTGGTGCAGGAGGCAATGGTTGCGGTTGAGCAGGCGGTGGAGGCAAAAGAGCGGGAGGAGAGTTGTACTGGGGCCTCCACCCCTGATGAAATGCATTCCACTGAGGTTGTGGCTGAGTATAGGAGTGGAATGAATGAGCGGCTGGTTGGGCATGATATTGAGATGGATATGACCAAGGAGAAGGTGTGGACCAGGAAGATGAGCAGGGGGACCCCAAGAAGGTATGGAAGTGGCTTGACTGGGGTTGTAGTATGCTTGAGACGTCCCTTGCATCCCTTGCATCCTTCGGCCCCTTGGTATATAGCTTTAAGTCCGAGCAAGAAAGGGCACTTATCTGTAGAATGATCTTCTTCATAGACTGAAAAAACCTCTGTAGAGTTCAATGGACATTCATTCCTAGGATGCCTTCTGGTGCACCTAGGACAAAAAATGGCTAAAGTCCTCTCTTCTTCCTCTTGTTTCCTTTTGATATGCGAGGTATCCATTTGCATGGCAAGAGTCTGCAACATCTCACTCTTGAAATCTTCCAACATGTTTCCAAGTTCACCTTTAAGGGATGAACTGGATGAGGAGGTACTGGCTATGGGTAGACTCCCCCTACCTCTATTTCTGGCTGCCCTAGAATGGTTTCTAAAACGAGTCTTTATGGCTTCATAAGGTAGTTGGAATATGTCTCCCCCAGCCAGCAAATGGAGAGTGTCTAGAAGGTCTTCCGGAATTCCTCTGAGTAGGACCAACTTCAAAGATTCGGGGTCAAGTGTGCACCTGGCCCTTTTATAACTGAGCTGGAACCTCTCTTCATAATCTTCCAAGGATTCATCACTTCCCATGGTCATTCAGAAGATTTATTCCTTGGTATTTTTTGACCTACAGTAGTCCCGATATTTGTTATTAAAGGCTTGCTGCATTTGAGCCCAAGTTGTGACGCTATTGCTAGGTAACCCCATGAACCAATGCAATGCTGCATCCTTGGGGGTAGAAGTAAACAATTTCAACTTCTGCTCATCTTCTGCATAGTCATAGGTCTGACAGATAACAACAAACTCAAACAAAAAGGTGTTAGGATCTTTCGTAGTTAATCCGTGGAAGTGAGGTAGGGCTGAAGGGCTTATGTTCTTCATTTTAGTGTCCCCATTGGTCTCTCAGATGGGAAATGTACCCTCTACTCTTTCTCCATCCCCCCTAGCATTCCTGTTTTCAGCTATTGTCTCAGGAGGGATGTTTTCTTCCTCTTCTTCTCCTATAGGTTCTTCAAATATCTCTGGCTGTTCACCTAAAGGTTCTTCTGGATCACTGCCACCAAAGAAGAGAGAAGGGTGGCTTTGTGATGTGGTGGGGATGTTGGGTAATAATTTTCCTAAATTATCTCTATTCCTACGAGGCATGAAAGGAAATATTTTTTGGTGATTTTTGTTTTTCCTGCTTGTACCTGCAAAACTGAAATTATTAAACAAACAAATTGCAACTACTGAAATGAACTTGTTGAAAGGAAATTGCAGAATTGAAATGAAAGCAAGGAAATGACTAATTTGGAATGAAAATTGCAAAATTGAAAGGAATAATCTACTTTTGTTGAAATGGAAATTGTAGAATTGAAAGGACTAATATACTTTTGCTGAAATGGAAATTGCAGAATTGAAATGAAAGCAAAGAAATGCAGAAATTGAAAAAACAACTACTCTACATTTGTTGAAATGAAATACTTAGCAGAATGTTGCAGTAGAAAATAGAAGAAAAGTAGTAATCACAAAATACTCTGAAACTTCCCCAACATAGATGTCAAAGAGTGGTGAGCACTAGTATTGCAGCAATCATGCTTCAACTCTTGGGGCTTCCTACTTTACTTTTATCAACCCGGTAGTTCGTAACAAACTTGGAAGCGACGGTACTGTATGCACAAGTACTAGTTCTTACTGTAAGTTGTCACTTGGTCAGATGGCGCAAGATCACTAGGAGCTCAAGCCAACTTCTATGAATTCTAGAAGAAGCTTTAAATGTGATGAAAGAAAGCTAACTCTACAGAGGCTATTCTACTTGGAGAAAGAGAAAGAAGACTAGAATGTAAAGCAAAACCTAGCAAACCCTAATTTACCGACTAACCCTCCTTTTGCAAAAAGAGAGTTGAAAATGTAGGAAAGGAGTGCCATTACCTACCGAGCGAGTAAAATACGCCTATTCAAGCAATTCCTAGAAGAAAATAAGAAAAAAACATCTTTTTTGGATTTCTATGTATTTTATCTGAAATTTTTATGTATGAAATTTATTTATTTGTGGACGTGGCGGCGATTAGGTGGTGAAGGAGGGTGACTTCGGGATTTGTAGAGGTGTAGGGAAGTGTGGAGGGGTCCTAGGAGGCCTCTGGTAACCTTCTGGAGGCTTTCCCTGCAATTGGACTTCAAAAAGTCACTCACAGGAAATTCTGCAGAAGGTTGTAGGGAATCTACAGGAGGATCTACAGGAGGATGCCGAGGACTGTTTTTGGAGGTGTTAAAGGTGGAAAAATGGTGGAAAAGGGGAGCTGAAGACCAGAGGGATGTGTTAAGGTGTCTAAAGTTTACCAAGGAGGTTTAGGAGAGAAAATGATGGTTGGATTTTTTCAAGAGACGAGAGCAAAGTTTATGAGAAAAGTGCAGAAATTAGGGCAAATTTGAGAAGGGTTGTGCATGTCCTACGAAAATGTAGTAGAGGAGATGGTGATCACTGATTTATTGATTTATTATGAGCAAAGATGTACTGTAATAGAGCTGCAAGTCAAAACACAGAAACTGGGCAAGAAAAGAGTTAGCTGTACCAAAAAAACAGAATTATATCTCATGTTAACCTAAATTCTGACCTAGGAACATAAAATGTTGAATAATGCTATATGGAAAAGAAAGCATGTAAAGAGATTTATTGCAAAAACATAAATGAGTATGGAAAAATGGATCTGAAGCAAAACATTAACCTCTGAATCAAACTATAACACTATAAATTGCATAGAGGAAGCAAAACTGTGTTTTTGCAGCAACAAGAGTGTCTTGACCTCAGCTCATGGTCCCAAAGGGAAGAAAGGAGGTCAAGGCTATGTTGATGGCCTTTTTGTATCTTTCTCCTATCACTATTTAACCTACTTCAACAAACTGAAATAGAAACAACTATGTAACTCACCAAAAGCAACCTATTCTAACCAAGAAAGAAACTATCTAACAGCAACTAATTCATGAACTGAAACAAAAACATATAAGTACAAAACAAGAGGTGCTCGGCAACTTGGGTTGGGCCCTAACCCAAGAGCGTCAGCCCTCTAGAAGAACTCAGTGCTGGCTTAGAGAATATTTCATCTCCATTATCAAAATAGTAGTCACATTACATAAAATTGTCCACAAAAAGGTAAGCTCGAAATGAGTTGAGCAAAAGCTGCAACAAAAGTACGAAAGTTTGACTAACATCCAAAAAACTACTGAGAACCTAAGCCCTCATATTTATACAACTAGAGCCTCCAACAACTCTCCTACAATCAAGGAGGCTTGGCTCCCAAGACTATAGATAGATAGCAGTTCTTCTTCACTTGCTCAGCTTCTCTTTTGATGCATTGATGTGGCTACTTGTGCTCCAAGCTTTCTGAAGGAGGATTCGAGGTAGGGGGTCATAAATGAGGGGGACACCCTCCTACAAATCCTCTCCCTTGTTTTCCTCGAATATGGGCCGCTAAATGCTCATTAAACCTTTGATTTTGTCTCAAAATTGACCAAAAATCCGCATAAAGCACACATTAGACTTCATGGCATAATGACTAACCCAATTCACTCTATTAGCATAAATAAAATAAAAAAAATGAAATAAACTAATGAGAATGGTGGATTAAGCTGAGTTAGAATGCCAAATGAGCCCATATAATTACCCGTTTATGGGGCTCATCACTATTCTGCAAGTAAACCGCTATGTTGCATGCTTCAGCCCATAAATGAAGTGGTAGGCCTTGGTCATGTAGCATCGCCCGAGCTTCCCCCAAAATCGTTATGTTCTTTCTCTCGGCCACCCCATTCTTCTGTGGGTTATGAGGTGCCGTCAACTCCTGTTTAATTCCTTCTGCTACACAGAAGTCCTTAAACTCTTGAGAGACATACTCTCCACCATTGTCGCTTCGCAAGGCCCTGATCTTCTTTCCTGATTCTTTCTCAACCAAGGTTTTGAACTCACAAAACCTTGAGAAGGTTTGGTCCTTCTTATGCATGAAATAGATCCAGCATCTACGAGAAAAATCATCAATGAAAATAACATAGTACCTTTGTTTAACGGTGGAGGCTGTTGAGAATGGTCCACACACATCTGTATGAACTCGGTCCAAGATTGCTTCAGCTCGACTGTCTCGATCCTTAAAGGAAGATTTTGCATACTTACCCAAGGTACAAATTTTGCATGTTTCCACTTGCTCAATTTTACCTTTGGGAATTCCGCTAGAAATCTGTTGCATTATCTTCAAGGCCCCATGATGCAAGTGGCCCAACCTTGTATGCCATAACTCACCAATATCGTGGCTTTGCACCAATTCTACTTTGGAACTCAATGCAGCACAATCATCTACCTCTAGCTTGTAGAGATTCTTCACTCAAATCCCAATCCTCTTGGTTTGACCCGTGGCTATGTGTCTCAGGAATGCCTTTCCTTTACTGAAGACTACATCATAACCTTTGTCTTCCAACATCGTGACCGATACCAAGTTTTTCTTCAGTCCAAGCACATACTTTACATCAGTCAGGGTTAGAGGAGCTCCATGCTCCCTTTGAAACACAACTATACCTTTACTTGAAACACGGTACTTTCCATCATCGCCCATATCTATGTGAATCGAGAGGTCTTTCTCCTCCAAGGTATTGAATAAACTCTTATCGCCGGTCATGTGGAATGAGGCTCCACTGTCCAGGTACCAAACACAACCCACCATCGAAGAAACCATGCATGCGATGAGGGTAAAATCCAATTCGAACTGTGAGGCCAGTGCCTCACCATTTGATCCTTTTGAGGATCCCTTCTTGGATTTCTTCAATGGACAATCAGTTGCATAATGGCCCACCTCATGAAAATTAAAGCATCTCACATTAGATTTGTCAATCTTCTTCCCTCCATGGGAAGAACTTGATTTGGAATGGGAAGTCTTCCCTTTCCCTTTCCGTGCCTTACTTGCTAAGGCTATATTTTCTTCATCATCATGCTTAGATGAATAACCATCTCTGGTGCTTCTCCTGATCTCCTCCTACATTAGATACGACCATAGTTGTTCCTAATCTGGCAGTTTCTCTCTTCCATTCACTAAGTCTTGGTAGCTATGCTAGCTCTTAGGAAGACCGAGGAGAGCAAGACTCACCATATCATCATCAGTTGTCGTGATTCTTACACTTCCAAGCTCATCTCTGTAGGTGGTGAGCTTGTTCAGATATGTAGATATCGTATCTCCCTTTTCACACTTGATTTTCCGAAGCTTGTCTTTCAACGCCAGTGTCCTCTAGTTGTTGTTGTTTTAATATAGATCCTTAAATGTCTTCCACATTGAAAACGGAGTCTCCTTCCCATGGAGACTCGAGAAAATATGGTCTCGAACTCCCTCTAGAAGAATCCTCCTTGCTCTCGCCACACATTTCTTCCATTCTGCCAATTCTTGGGTATTAGCTACTACTAGCTTGGGGACTTCTTGATCAATGAAGTCCTTCAAACCATTGTCCTCTAATACCGCTTCCATGCAATCCTTCCATGCTATGTAATTCAAGCTGCCATCCAAGGCATACTCGAGTCTCAAGCCATTGAACGCCATTGGTGAACTTTGAGATGTGATAAGAAATCGATTTTTTACCTACAATCAAGAACTTCAAACTTCGAACTTCTCCCTTCTTTGTATACTATTCTCCACTTTGATCACCTTTGCTCCGATACCATGTAGAAATTCTCAATGTAGAATAAACTAATTATGCAATGTACTAAAGAAAAATACTTAATCTACTTCTACAATCAAACTTGCGGAAGCTTAATCGAATTTGACCAAGATCAACCATAACACATATAACATAGAAGAAGAATCAATACACATGAAACACAGAAAAATACTCAGGAGAAAGCCTCAGCTAAAAAACCCACTATCTGTATTATCATACAAGTGGAAATATCTCAGGATTACACAAAGATTTAGCTCTCAAGCTATCTAGATCTTAGTACAATCCCTCACTACTGCTCATAGATAGAATAGACAACACATGCCTTCCTTCAGTCCTCCAAGCCTCCTATTTCCTTGCGCAATTTCTCTTGGGTCCTCCAGCTACCACCTGTATGATTCTCACCTCACACACTGCTTAGACCTTTGTAGTAACTACGCAATCCTCAAGGAATGAATTCCTTCTGCATGCAAGAGATATTCACATGGGAATATTTTAGCAACTGATAGTACATTGTCCATACCTTTAATTTCAACTGGGTCTTTGTCTGAACTGAAATGCATGAGTTATTTATGAGAGAATATTCAGTTATCTAGAGAACATCAATGCATGCATGCATGCATTAACTGACTGAACTCACAATTAGTTCCACAAACTGTTTGGAACTAATTTAATCGGACTTAACTCAGTTAATTGAGCTAACTAATTACAACTCAAATACAACTCATCCTTATCTCCTTAATTAAGGGATAACTTCTTCAATCAAAGGGATAATTGTTGCATGTCTTCACAAAGACTTCATGCTTGATTTTCACCAACTAATTAACTCAAGATGGATTAATTAATTATATTTCAAACCATTGGTGAGACTAAATTCGAATTTTAATTCTCAATTTTAATTCAAGGACAAATTAAAATTGGAATATATCCTGAAATGCTATTTATAGCAATGCTATTTTTATCATTTCTATTTTAGCATTTCTTGTTGCTATTTTCAACAAATCTGATTTTTTCCAGCAATTATGATGGGATGAGCCATGATTTTGCTCAAAATATGTAGAAAGAGTTAGAAATGTCAATGATTGGTGAGTTGCCTTACTTCCTTCGACTACAAGTAACTCAAACTACAACAATTATGTTCATATCTCAAGCAAAATACTTTAAAGAAATGCTTAAAAGATATGGGATGGAAGAATGTGCACCTATGAGCACACCAATGACCACATATTGTATATTGAGTAAAGATGATGAATCCCCCTTGGAATATGCACTCTTTACAGGTCAATAGTTGGAGCTCTCCTATACTTAACTGCTACAAGACTTGATATTATGCAAGCAGTAGGAATGGTGGGAAGATTTCAATCAACTCCTAAGAAATCCCATTTTGTTGGCAGTGAAGAGAATTCTCAGATACTTGAAAGGTACTTTTGATTTTGGTCTATGGTATCCCAAAATCACAAATCTTATTGTGGCAACTTACACCGATGTTGATTGGGCTGGAAATGTAGATGATCGAAAAAGTACCAACAAAAATGTATTCTTCATGGAAGATTTGTCTAGTATCTTGCTCAACAAAAAACAATCTTCTATATCTCTCTCCACGACTGAAACCAAGTATATAGCTGCTGCAGATTGTTGTACACAAATTTTGTGGATGAAGGAAGCATTGAAAGGTGTCAACATAAAGACTAATCAACCAATCACCATCTATTGTGATAACACTAGTGCCATCAGTCTTTCAAATAACCTAGTAATGCAATCAAAGACCAAACATATTCCAATCAAATACCACTTTCTCCGTGAACAAGTTGTTGAACAGAATGTCAAGTTGGAATACGTCAATACAAAGGAGGAAATTGGAGATATTTTTGCAAATCCTCTTCCACGAGAAACATTTGAATATATTTGCCAAAATATGGGGGTCATTGCTCTTGCATCACATTAAGAGAACACACTGACAAGAGTAGAAGCAGCATGTTAGGGGGGGCATCTTGATAGGGGGAGTACTTGGGTACCCCATTTTCCATTAATGTCAAAGGGGGAGAGAATGTTAAAATGTTTCCATCAATGACAAAGGGGGAGATTGTTGGTCAATAATTTTCATTGATGAAATATAAGTTCCATTGGTGGAAATATAAAAACGATGGATGCTACACTATTGGAGGATTATAATTGATAACACACCTGATGACATATATTCATATTAAACAAAAGTTAAATAAGAGAAATATCATATTGACGTTACATCATATTTTCATTTTTATTGTGTGTCATGACTCCGATCTCCAATATGCGATATGGATCTTCGATCCCCAACTTTTGAGATGCGGCCTGACTTGATTTATTAATGATTTAATTATCAAATTGCATTTGCCACTTTATCGGAACTTTTGAAATGACACCTCTAATAAGACCCTCTGATAAGACCTGATGTTCAATTACTGATATGGTTGCGAACTTGATTGGCTTTATCATAGCATTTTAATATAATATCGTGTCTATTGTGTTAGAACTTTCCTATATCACAACTTTTGCACATTTTCATGTTAAATCTTACGATACCCAAACCTTCAATACCCATACAAAGAAAAATATTTTTGACGTCTAGCTGACGTATACCTTGTCTGTCAAGTCGACTTCCTCCATAGGTCACGTCTCTTCACCTCAAAGTGAAATCCATATATATATATGAACTTGGATCTTCATTTCACTATCATCCAATTCAGTGATCCATCACAAAGAGTAAGATATAGTTCACAACTCATGAAATTTACAGCACCAAGGAAAGGAAGCTTAAGGCCGAGAAGAAGAAGAAAATTTTGATTGGGTTAAAAATTGATGAAACAAAATTTCTTGGACCTGTGGAAAGTCTCATGTGGAGGGATCAGACCTATGGATAGGCATGTGGATAATTATCTGCGGAAGATCAAAAATTGAAAGTCTTGGACCTATAGCTTAAAGTCTCGGATTACATTCACTTGTGGAGCTCGGACTACACATCAGATCTATGATTTCTTAAGGACAATCACATGTGGCTTGTAGTTCAAATTTTAGCTTGCATACTGTTCAAATTAGTGGCTTACACAATTAGAACCTGTGGAGCTGTGGCACACATAAGCTCAGAACTGTGGTGACTCATTCGGTGGAGGTTTGGACCAATTATAGCTCGAACCTATAGAAGACTTATGTGTGACACTTCAGACTTGAAGCTTCTGTGCACTCTTGAATAATGAAGAACTCATGGCCTTGAATAGTGAAGTTTTTGAAGGCTTAAACAATGATGAATTTGGAGGATTTAACAGTGAAGAACCTGGAGCCTAGAGTAGTGATGAACTTGGAGGTTTGAACAGTGAAGAAATCGAAGCTTTGGATAGTGAAGAACATGCATATTCAGATCTTGGACAGTGGACAAAATTAGGAGTCTATGGCAGCCTTGTGGAGAAATTATTTGAATATTGAAGAAAGTCCTGAAGTTTTTGAAAGTAAGTCATTTATACATTATGTTTGTTAGCTAAGTTGAAAATTGGAGGGTTTATGCCCTAGAGGTTGGAGCCTCACAAAAGTCCAATTTGGTGCTTGGGAATAGGTTGGAGCCTGGACGATTGAAGGGTTGGTGCCCTCAAACATCATTGTACTCAATTTTTTGTAAAAAAAGGATTGGTGTCTGTTGTCGCCCAAAGTGTACACCTAAGGTACAATGCTCAGAGTAGGGGTTGCCACCCTGATCCCTACTCACTCCATTCTAGATTTCTGCTAGATAAGATAAGGGGGGTAGTCCCTAAATATAGATGAAAGGAGGAAAACTTGTTGAAGAAAAAAGTCCTAGGAGATCAAAGGGGAAGATCACTACCTCTCTAGACAGCTTGAATTATAATGAATTAGCAAGTGTTCTAATAAATGAACAAAACATATCTTAACAAGATGAATAAAATGAGGCAACAACGAGATCAACAAATATAGACTAGTGCCTAATGAATAATGTTCAAAGTAAATTACACCATTTGCATAAATATGAAAAGCTTCAAGTTACTAGATAAGTAGAGTTGCAATATGGATATTATACAACCAAAAATATGAGCAGTAAACAGTTTAAGAGCAATTTGCAAGTATGATATATATGAATATACACCTAAAAAATATTCATTCTGATTGCAAAAATCACAAGATCATGGATAATAAAAACACTTTAATAGAAGCGATCCCTGATTACTTAAATGTACTTCACTTAGAAATTATGGAAATTTAGAGCAAGACATATTTTCTTTTAGAACAAAACTATAAGTAAACTAAATGAGATTGCTAACAATGAACGTGTGTAATTGTGAGGTGAAATTAGATTTTAATCAGGCAACTATGCAAACAACAATGATATGAAACTAGAAAAGAGAGGATCGAGATATGATTGGTGAAGGTTATCCTTGATTGAATCACAAGAGAAAGACCAAGGCAATGCCTTCTAATGCCTTTTTCTTATCAAACTGATGTCCAAATGCTAAAAAATAACCAACTATAAAATGCATCAACTCTCCAATATACCACTCTCAACAAAAGATAAGCTCATTGTAGCCTAATGTTAGTGTATGTTAACCCACTTAATAGAAAAGCCCAAAACTACTACCATCCCGCTATCGTAGATTAATTACAATGACCAATCTTAATGCCATATTTCGGGAATGTTGCTGCTAGGATCAAATCAGAAAACTAATTACATAGAATTAGTCACCTGTAACTTATAATCAGTCACCAATTATAATATAGTCACATAGGATCAATAATTAGAGATGCCAAAAGGAGAGTAAAAAATGCTTGATATGTCAACGCTAACTGCCTCTACAAAACAAAAATATCAGTTCTAAAATCTGCTTACAATTAGGAGGTAAAAAAGTCAAAATCCCACACCTATACTCCCAAATATGAGTTGAATTTTAATTAGTTTTTCAAAGAAAATTTGTCTGGTCTCTTTCATAATCTGTAGCAAAAATATTTAAGTGATTTCAGGCCTAATAAATCCCTTCACACAAGCTACTACAAGCAAGCCCTTGGACTCACAGCTAAAGGGAAATAGGTCACCCAAGTAGGCTCTTTCAGCCCTGCTAAAGAAACACTAGCAGATCTGCAAATTTTACGATGGAAGGAAACAAGTGAAAAACCCTCTTAAGATCAATTTGAAATCTCTGCAAATTTTCAAGGGTTAGATAATGATATTTATGCTCTGAGCAAATTATGATCTAGGAGGAGACTAAGGCTCTCAGCCTAGAAGAGGAAAAGCTTCAAAAAAAATATAATTTTGGTTTGGTGCCCAGAAAAAACATTGAAGTGGTATGCCTGCAAAACTTGTAATGAAATTATTTCAAAAACTCATGTCTAGAGACAGCTAGAGGAGGCATAAAGTTACACAAGAAAAAGTAGACTCTCACAAAGATCTGATGTAAATTGAAACAACTAGCAGTAAATTTAGATAAAATGTGAACATAATTGAAAAGAAGGAGATGTAGCTCACAGGTGTGGCCTGCACCTGGAGACTACACTCAAAAGAGAGAGATCACTCTCATACACTCTATTACTCATCAATGACAGATTGCATCATTAAATACAACTTTAGAAATCAGGAAGTTGCAACCAAACTCCTAAACTCTAGGAACAAATCCTAAACTAAGGAGATACGTTACAACTATGTAACCATTTCTCCATTAATACAAAATAATATTAATTATTTTCAACCCCCCCTTAATGGAGAAATGGTTGTCCTAGACTCCTAACATCCCTCTAAACAATTCAAACTTCACACGTGCAAGAGGCTTTGTAAAAATATCAGCCATATTGTCACAAGTTTTACAATATTCAACAACAATTTCTTTTGACTGTAGTTTCTCTCTGATACAATGGAACTAAGTGTCTATACGTTTGGTGTTTTTATGAAACACTGGATTGTATGCCAATTTAATGGTGCTCTGGTTGTCTCTTTTGATGGAAGTGGAATTCTTCTGTTCTTTCCCTGCATCATTGAGAAGCCTTCTCAACCAAATCGTTTCACATGTCGCTGCACACAATGCTTGATACTCAGCTTCACATGAAGACAAGGCTACAATACTCTGCTTCTTGCTGCTCCATGCTATGACCCCGGATCCTATGCTGAATGCGTAACCTGTGATGGACCTTCGATCATCCAAGTTACCTGCCTAGTCTAAATATGAAAAACCTGCTAGAATAACATCAGATGTGTCACTGTATAAAATTCCATAGTTAACAGTACCACAAAGATACCTTAACACACTTTTTTCTGCCACCCATTGACTTTCAAGCGGTTTTGACATGAATTGGCTCAACACATTAACAAAGTATGCCAAGTCAAGTCTGGTTGTTGTGAGATATATCAAGCTGCCAACCAGCGGTCTATACATTGTAGCATCAACCTCTTTAGTGCCATCGTCACTGCACAACTTCAGATTTTGCTGCAAAGGTGTCGCTGCTGATCTACACTGATCCATACCAAACTTTTCCAACAGATTTCTGGCATACTTCCCTTGGGTAAGAAAAGTTTTCCCAGTATCTCTGCATACTTTAATCCCAGACAATAATGAAGGCTTCCGAGATCTTTCATCTCAAAAACTTGTGCCATAAGCCTTTTGATCCCTATGATTAAATCATCTGCATCTCCTGTTATAATCATGTCATCTACATACAAAGAAATCAAAATAATCTGCCCCTGATTATTATACCTGGTATACAAATTTGGGTCATTTAAACTTCTATGAAAGCCATAATATAAAAAGAAGGAATCAACCTTTTCGTACCAAGACCTAGGTGCTTGCTTTAAACGATATAAAGCCTATTTCGATCTGCAAACAAGATGTTCCTGCCCCTGCTTTACAAACCCTTCTGGCTGCACTAAGTAAATTTCCTCTTTTAAATCACCATTTAAAAATGCAGATTTAACATCAAGCTGGTGTAGCTCCCAATTACATTTAGTAGCTAAAGCAATAAGCATTTTGATTGTATTTAACTTTGCTACAGGTGGAAAAGTATCATCAAAATCTATACCTTCCTACTGTGAATATCCTTTTGCAACCAGCCTAGCTTTTAATTTCTCTATACTTCCATCTGCATTCATTTTTGGTTTAAACAACCATTTACATCCTATGGGTGTTTTATTCTTAGGCAGCTCAACTAAATCCCAAGTGTCATTTCTAAGAATTGATTCTATCTCTTCATTCATTGCAGCCCTCCACTCCTTAAATTGACTAGCTTCTTTGTAATTAGTGGGCTCTACAATGTTCAAAACATTTGACATCAAAGCATAGTCTCTCAATTTTAATGGTTTTTGAGTCTTCCTACCTGATCTCCTTGGTAGGGGACTTACCTCAAATTTGTTTTCTTCAACTATCACTGGGCTTGCATTATCACCTTCTTCCTGTTCTTCTTTTTGCTCTTCTTTCTGCTCCTGCTCTCTTTCATCCTCGCTACTTTCATCCATCAACAATGGAATGTGCCAATCATCACCAGTGTCATCTTTCCCTTCCTGTACCTGTTCATGAAACACTACATCCCTGCTTCCAAATGTCTTACGAGACTCAGGATTGAATAATTTATATGCTTTAAATTATGTGCCATAACCAACAAAGATGCATCTAACTGCTTTAGGGTCTAATGTCATCCTATCAGCTTTGGGTATATGGGAAAATGCTTTTGACCCAAATACTCTTAGATGGTTTACTGCTGGTTTGAATCCATATAGAGCTTCAAAAGTAGTTTTGAAGCCAAGATACCCAGTAGGACTTCTGTTCTTCAAATATACAGTAGTATTAATAGCCTCCGCCCAAAAACTATTAGACATACCCTTACCTTGTAACATGCTCCTTGTGCACTCCACTAAGGTTCTGTTTTTGTGCTCTGCAACTCCATTCTACTGTGGTGTGTGTGGCACTGTAAACTGCTGAACAATCCCGTGAGATTTGTAGAATTTCATGAATTCCCCTAACTTGTATTCTCCCCCTTGATCAAATCGGAGAATTTTTATACTCTTACCAAACTGTTTTTCCACCAAGGTTTTAAATTCTATAAAGCAATGGAAATTCTGACTTTCCTTACTCAGAAAATAAACCCATGAATATCTAGTGCATTCATCAGTAAATAATAGAAAATAATATGCTCCTCCTAGCGACCTTGTCTGCATAGGTCCGCATATATCAATGTGCACTAGTTCTAAAATATCTGTTTCCTTCCTCCTATCATGCACAAGAAACTGTTCTCTATGCATTTTACCTAAGGCACAACCATCACAATTTAACTGAATATTACAAAAGATAGGGAGCTCCTCAACCATACCTTTCTTCTGCAATAACATGAGGTCCTGCAAATTCAAGTGACCGAACCTCTGATGCCAGAGTTGTTCGGCTGTCGATCCTCCTGCAACCATGGCTCGCTTTGGTATACTCTTTGCATCCAGTCTGCATAGGCTTCCAACTCGCATGCCTGTTGCAATTATTTCATTCCTGCAATCCTTTATCACACAATGAGTCTTGAAGAACTCGACTTGCATATCTTGATCAGTCATCATGGATACAGATATCAGATTCTTCTTAATTCTAGATACATATAAAACATTTTTAAGATGACTAATTTTTCCATTTGATAACTTAACTAGAATCACCCCATAACCTTTAATCTCGTATCCACTATCATCTCCTAAATAGATTTTTGATCCGTATGTACTTTCTTCAAGGCTATCAAAAAATTCCTTTTTACCTGTCATGTGAGAGGATGCTCCAGAATCGACATACCAAATATCGTCCTCATTAGATGCTGAAAGGGCACAGTCAACTGTGAACAGTTGAAATTCATGACTGAAATCTTTATCTTCTTCTTCAACAAAGTATCCTCTGTGCTTTGCACTTGCCTGCTTCCTCTTTGCATCATCAGCCTGCTTCTTAAAGCATACATTCTGTATATGACCCTTCTTTCCACAATAATAACATTTCTTTACAAAATTATTTGCAAGCATACCTTTATGAGAATTCTTCTGTGATGTTCCTCCTTTCTGTTGTGATTGCTGCTGTGGCTACTTTCCTTTGAATGATCGTTGTTTCGCCATCAGTGCAAGATCATCATTCTGGGGGTTCAGGTTCTGCCGCCGCTCCTCCTCTTGCAGCAAGATCCCTGTCAGATCTTCAAATGTGGGCGCTTTCTCCCTTGCCGCCAATCCAGTGACGAACATTTGAAATTCATCATGCATCCCACTCAGTGTGATTAAGACAAGATCAGAGTCAAACACTGGCTCTCTGATGTCCCCCAATCCGTCTTTCACATCTTTAATTCACACAACAAATGCAGCAGCAGTCTCCCTTTCGTCCATCCTCATTGAAAATAACTTGCTTTTAAGTGCCATAATTCGACTTGTGTTCTGGGTCTGATACAGATTTTTGATGGTCGTCCAGATCTCCGCAGAAGTTTTATAGTCTATGATGTGCAGGATGATACTGTCCTTCATGAACATCTTTAGCAAAACTTTCACCTTTTTCTCTCATTTATCCCATTCTTGCTCCTGTGTCCCTGCACTCGGCCTCAGCTCATCACCTGTAACTATGGACCAAGCATTCACACCCTCAAGCAAGGTCTGGATCTTAAACTTCCAATTTGTGAAGTTAGATCCATCTTGTTTGCCAGACTCGTGAAGATAAGATTCCATCGTATTACTCATTCTGATCAGATCTACAAAATGAATCTACCCAACAGTAAAAAAAAAATGATACCTGTCAGATCGATTTGTCACTTCTCTGCCACTGATCTACAGTATCTGACAATCCCTCTCCGATGAGCAAATTCGGCGTTTTTCAATATAGCCGAAAAATTGGTCTGATCAAAATTGATTCGATCTACTTCTCCCGGATAGATCCGCAAATTCTCCGATCTGCACCCCTCGCAAATCGTCAAACGAAGATGAGGCTTCCCACAGATCCCCTTGAAGGTGAGTTGGTGCTCTCCTGAGCGAAAAACCTGCGCCAAGATAAAATCTGTGCGAGGCAAAATTACTGGTGCGATTTTCCCATAAAATTCCGCACCAATGAGGTATTTTGGCACGATGGCGCAACTAATTTCCAAACAGACGCACCAATTGCCACTCCTGGCGCGACTGTTAGCGCACAAAACGCGCGAACCCCCTTCTACTCAAAAAAAAAAAAAAAAAAAAAAAAAACTTCTGAGTTCGAGCCAAGTGTTCTGTAGTCTACCTACTCAATTGAGCACAAAGCTCTTGTGTACACACGGCCACAAAGGCACCTCAAGCCACACAGGCAATTCTACCACACAAGAAAGCTAGCCACAAAAGCACTTCAGCCACAAAGGTGATAAAAGATCACGCTCACCCAATCTGAGCTCTGATACCAAGATAAAATGTGAACAGAATTGAAAAGAAGGAGATGTAGCTCACAGGTGTGGCCTGCACCTCGAGACTACACTCAAAATAGAGAGATCACTCTCGTACACTCTATTACTCATCAATGAAATATTACATCATTAAATACAACTTTAGAAATCAGGAAGTTGCAACCAAACTCCTAAACTCTAAGAACAAATCCTAAACTAAGGAGATACGTTACAACTATGTAACCATTTCTCCATTAATACAAAATAATATTAATTATTTTCAACTAATTTCAAAATAAACTACCCCATTCCTTGGAAATCTCACTGCCAGGTTGATTAGTCACACATAAACCCTCTTCCAGATAAAAGAGAAAAACTAGACAAATTATTAAAGATTACTTGAGATAAATTTTACTTATTCCAAGCTGCTTATTTGTCAAATTCTGTTGTAATGCCCTGTAAACTATCTGTTTCAAATCTGAGCGTGTATATTAGACTTCAAGGCTTGGGGCTTCCTTTCAAGTGATGGTATATCAAGAACAACTTTAAGGGAAAAGCCTTAGACACAAAAACCAGTGATGAAATCTTCCAACAATGGATTAATATCCCTGCAAATGATAAATGTTAGGCTGAATTTTTTTTATACAAGTGATTAATTTCAAAGGGAAGTTTTCCAGCCAAAATATCAAAGATAAAACCCTTCCAAAAGTGAGAATATGCCTTTGTAAAAAAATTCAGATTTAGAGGCTCAAAATATTCGCTGAAAATCTCAAAGGGCAGTGAAAAACCTTTTGAAGAATTTCAAGGGTTAAAAGAGGCCAAACCCTTTGAGAGAAATCTGATTTTGGAAGGATGGACACTCAAAACTCTAGATGAGCTTCAACATTCGTTGCAAGATTTCCAATTTCTAGTAGTCTAAGTCTAATCCGTGAGGCTAGGTGAGGGCTAAGTGGGCTAAGCCCTCCTTCGCTAGATTCCTTTCACAATTGAACTTGCAAAAAAACAGAAAAAAAAAACTTTGAACCTACCCTTTCTAAACATGCGAAGAAGACAAAGGTAGCCTCATGAAAATATGAGAGTAAGGATCATATGCAATTTATATATTCACAATCATTTTCCCAGTTAAAAGATAAAATAAAATAAATATTTTCAAAAAATAAAAAATAATTAAAAAACCAAGAAATTATATATACAAGAAGGAAATAAAATGCAATTGGTTATTGAAATAATACAAGGTTAAAGGTTAGTTTATATAGATACAAATTATATAAACTCTTTTCAAGTTTTGAATGTGGTATAGGAAAAAAAAGAAAAAAGGTTAAACCTAATAAAAAATAATTAAACTACAAAATTAAAACTTAAATCAAATAAATATTTAAAAATTTTGAAATTTAAAAAGTTATTAACAATTTTTTTTTTTTGCAAGCATGCTAGAAACCTTAAAAATTAAAATTTAAAACAAACCCCAAAAGTTAGAAAATTAAAATTATTTTACAAAAAACTTCATATCTATATAAATAAAATACAAATCTACCAGATCTAAGGAGTATGAGTCTGACTTTGCTCCTAGATCTCATAATCTAAGACTCTTACTAGCCACATCTATCAATTATGTTGCACAGAAGTTAAAAGATTTTTTAAATTTTAAAAGAGGTGCTAGCTTGAAACCCTTCGTGCATCACCGACAAAAAACTTATGATAAGCCCGAAGCTAATTTAGTTTGGCTCTTTAGAAAATAAGGATCGGAATTTGATTGGTTCAACTGAAAACTTTCCTTAATACTCGAGGATCTAAAATCAAGATTCCTTGCAAACTCAATCCAACCATAAAAAATACAGTGAGAAAATAATAATAAAATTCAAACAAATAAAGGTACCTGCTATTATGTTTAAAATTTAAATTATTATTGAAACCCTAGTGATTGAGCAAGATACATGTACTCAAATTACTCTTCAAAAGTTATCATCAATGGATTTAGAAAAAAACATACTTGAAAACAACACACCTTACAATATTCCCATGAAGAGTGACACCAACATTAATTAACCTCAAAGTCTTTCTTTATTATCTAGAACAAGATTACACAAGGGATTTTTGCTAAGCACACAAATTAGAGATCAAATAGATCGTCTGACTTCCTATTTAAAGATAAATTCTCTAGCAGCTAGTTTAAGTGATCATCATCAAAACAATCTCGACCATTGATGAAGATTAAATTTTCTTTTAATCTCATCCTTCGAAATATTTAAATTTTGAAAAATTTGAAAAATTTATTTAAATGCATTTTAATTAACTCAAAAATAGAATTTTTGAGTTAATTTCCCCAAAATTTTGACTTTGACTTAAACCCCGAGGATCAAAGGTTTAAAATTTATCAAAATAATTAATTTACTTTCGTCCTTGGACCTTTTAAAATTTAATTTTTAGGATCGACAAATTTTGCCTTTGGAGAATTTAAATTTACCTAGAACCTAGAATTAATTAAATTTATGGCTTAGGATTTTAATTAATTTAAAATCCTAAGCTAGAAATTTAATTAATTTTTGTCCAGAAAATTTAATTAATTAACCTGTGAGGGTATAAATTATTTTTCCAACCCTCAAGACACTCTACATCATGATTTTCATATTTTTTACATCATAAGGGGGAAAACTCATTTGTAATAGAATCTCACAGATTACTCATTTCTACGACATAAGTATAATCCAGCAGACCAAGTAATTTGTAATAAAATAATCTAACCAAATAGTTAGGATTATTTCCAAATTGTTTTTACATAGACTCGATCTAGAATACTAGGACTTGCCTAAGATCCTCGTGACAAAATCCATTCCAGCTTTGGGGTATGTTATATACCTAGGGGGGGTAATATGGGGTACCGAGGGAGGTACCCAAGGTAATAATGTAATAATGAGATGGGCCATAGTAATAAATAAGGTGGTTAACCCATGTCATGTAAGGGACCACAAGTAGTTAATAATAATGTAAGGGGCCCATGGTATTAGTTGATGGTAAGAGGAAACCATGGTAATGATGCATGGTATTGTATGTATGAGGCCTATATAGAGGCTAGAGACTCCACATGGAGAAGATATGAAGAGAAGTATTCTTGTATGAGCAGGCATATGGCTTGTGGAGTATTCTCCTTCCTTAAGGAGTGAATATATGGTGTTGCCCTACCACAAGGGTTTGATCAATAAAGCATTTCTATCTTATTTCTTGGGTTTATTTGCATAATCTTATATTTTCTTATCAGATCTATAATATTTCCGGGTTAGATCTACAACAGGGTAAGATTGGAGGGAAAAACTCTTCTGATTATTAGAAAATGAATTGGTGAGACGGAAAACATCCTAGAATGGAGATTGTCACTAGAAATGTAGGTTTACCAGGTCATTACATACATGACACAGATTTGCTAACATTATTTACATTATACACATGCATAATAGGTTTACATAACTTCTTGGATGTCAGGTTGATGATGATAGAGGAATGGCACAGACACATCGATGAGGCACTATTCCTTTGCCAAAAAAGGGGGTGTACAACTATGAGTCATTGACAAGTAGTGGTCAATAGTGTCCTCACTTGTTTATAATAAAATCCTTATTATTTATTTTTCTGTTTATAATTGTGAGGAATCTTAACTGGTAAACATAACAATTGAAAAGAAATATTGATTCACCCCCCTCAGTATTTCCAACACTTGAAGCATAAGAAATTCCCAATTCAGCAATTGCCCTCAAAGAATCACCATAAGAGAGACATAAGAGAAATGAAAATGAGGAAGCACAAAATAAGAATGCACCAAAAGCGGCAAAAGTAGTCAAGAAAAGTAAAAGAGGGAAAAACTCAAGCATCTTTATTTTACCTAAGCTTGAAAAGCAGAGCGTTAAAAGGAAAAGTTTTCACAAAAGGAAAAAGAACCAAAAAAAAAAAAAAAAAAATTACCAAGAGCATGATGAAAGGGATTAATTATATTTTATCTGAAACGTTGAAGGTTGCAAAGGTTGAGGAATTAGAACCATCATCAGCACATGAAACAAAAATTTCAGTGATTGATGAAATTCAACATTAAGTATATGATTACTTTAACACCTTGGAGAAGGAGGCACATAAAGAAAAGTTAAACGAACCTTCTCCTACCTTTGAGAAAAATGTTAATAGTGATATTCCAGTACCTAGAATTTATAGTCTTGAAGATAATGATAGTGTTGCAAGACATAATGAAGGCATTAAAAGAGGAAATAATTTAACTAGAAGTTTTAGAAAAACATGTGAACAATGAGAACGAAATTCTTAGAACGAAACCATAAAATGATTAAGCACGTTTATTAATGGCATCATAAGAACTCAAATCTCAAGAAGATCAACAAAATTCTTCAGTAGAAAATTAAGGTTTTAAAAGAAAAGATGTTAATGAAATATCCCAAGTGGTCAACTCTTATGAAGAAGAAAGGTCTTAAGAGTAACTTGGATATCCTAATCCAAGCCTCTAAATTTGTTTTTTGAAGCACATTTTTGTCAAAATTTGGAAGTTTTGTTACCAACAGGCATGTGAACATGCGACACCCCAAGCATGGGGGATGTTGGGCTAAAGAATTAGCATCCTTTTTTACAGTTTGTTACCTAGTTTTTTACTCTTCTGCGATAAAAACCTTATAATTAACTCATATTTGCATTATCCTATGAAATAATCAACCATCAAAGTGAAAAAATATACAATAAGGTAAAAGTACAATATTTTCCTTGTTTTATGTGTTTTACTTTATAAATTTGGCTCAATTTGCAAAATTTATGGAAATTAACATATTCTGCAACCTTGACAACATTCTATAGTTGAATCCAAGGTTCAAGTAGACTCCGTGGAGGACAAGTTAGCTCAAGCATATGGGCAGATGCCAAACCACTCGTACATGGTATTCTACTTGTTGGGTGTAAGCAAAATTTCACTGGTTGATCAAAATAACGTAGTCAAACATTCAATGAATTGTTAAACGATGCATTAACCAAACAACTAGACTATTTGGAAGCAAATTAAATCTCAAGTGAGCGTGATACATCTTCAGGAAATGAGAAATCAACAACCAAACGATGATGTGTCTATTATTAGATATTTATATGATTCACTTCCTTGATAGTGAATCATAGAAATTAGAATATCGATAGAAATAAAAGAATTAGTTTCCATTCACCACTTAGGATTCTAGCAATTAGTTTACGAGATTGTTAATTCAAAAGACATTATATATCTGATAAACTAAGGATTGAAGAGACATCTATTATCATCCTCCTTTGTTTGGTTAATGTTGGCATTTTTGTGATTATGTATGCATTGTTTTGATTCAATAAAATTCTACATATTGTAGGTGTTGCACCTCAATGAGAAGAGTACATATCTAATAATCAAGTTTTCTGAGTAGTTATAGATATCGTGCTCCAGTAGGAGGGCCCCTTGTTGCATATGGGAAGTAAAATACTTTAGTTTGTTTTTTGTTATTTTTTTTTGTTGTTGTTGTTGTTGTTTTTTATACTATGTTTTTTTTCATTTCATTATGTAGATTTTTGCTTATTTTCTTCAGTTGTTTTTGTAGACCAAAAGCGCTTAAATAAAACTCAAAAACTACCAAAACATTTACCATTCATATTTACCATCAGTTCTTTACTTCTACAATCATATTTTGTCTTAGATTGTTAGATATTGTAACAAACCCCCTTATTTACCTCAATAAGGAGAGGTGGTGACTATGAAGAGTTGATTCTTAATGCACAGTCATGAGAATGAGATCTTAAGGCTTCACTATTTTTATACTTTTATCTAGTGTCTGATCTCTTCAGTTCTTTTTGTAGTACTTGGGGATATTAATTTGAACAATCTTGATATTCTAAGACCTTTAAATGACTATAGAGCCTCATCCACTCAAGTTTAGAAATTGCATCGACAAACCACCATATCCTTATCTTGAAAATCATATCTTAAATGGTGGTACTGGATGTAGTTAGATGGGTTTCCTACCAGGCTACACTTGTCTTAACGCCTTGTGAAAGGATTTTCACGAAGGTGCTAGATTTTTAAAAGACAACTTGCAACAACCAAACCCTTAATTTATTCAATCATTAATTTACTCTTCATTCAATAGTTTATTCTTGCATGTAGCACCTTTACAAGTGCAATCACATTTCTTTATAAAGATCTTTCTCAAGTGCAATCAATTCACTATATCATACTTAATTTCTAAATTGTATATGTAGTGCATTTTACATGGTAGACAAGTCAGAATATAGGAAAAATAAAGAGGAGATATACGAAAGGATATCTTCCACAGAGTGGAAATAACATTGGATTCCATTGTGGACCCATTGAACACCACATTCAAAGTTTTCCAAAACAAACATATAAGTGACTTTCCATTTGTTGTTTCCCATTTTTATGCATGCTTCAGAACCATTACAACTAACATCACACCCATTTAGTAACTCTAGTTTGTTTTATTATCCTAATTCTGTCCATTTTCTAGGGGAAAAGGCTTTTAGTTTACAGGGGATGTAGGATCCCAATAAAAGAAAGAAAATGTTTAATAAACCCTGTTTCCTATTCTATAACATCGATTGTATCTACAATTTAAAATAAGTTTCTTTTGGGTAAACCTTTGGAAACAAATGCACAAATTTATATCTCAATATTCTTTAACATTCCAACTCTATTGTTTCAATTTTAGAACTTCCTATGGGTAATTGCATTTAGACCACTCAACACTTCAGCAAGAACTACAATAAAATGATGCTTTAAAGTCATTTGTTCAATCTTATGTGTCCTCTAGATTGTGGGAATAGTTTCAAATTTATTACATCAGAGACAATTAAATTATTGCAGGAATCAAAAGGTTGAAGCACAATATTGCCATGATTATCAAGGTTAAAATAATGGAACCTACATAATGGAAAACATTCCATCATGCATTATGATAATTATATTCTCTTGTGTTAATATCAGTAGGTACGAAACTGTATGTATCAATCCATATATCACATATATGTGGTGTAACATACCTTCGACACCATATTAGAAACCATATACTACTGGTAGATACCTCCTAGACACAGTATTAAAATCCACATATGGTGTTTCTTCACTAAATTTAACTTGAAAGAAGTTTAGATGTAGTAGTTGTCACATGCATTCATTTATAATTATCTCATAACAAATTTAACATGGGCATTTCTACCCATGCATACATCACATCACAGAGGAAGAATCAATCATGATCATTCAAGATCCTACATTCGAGTTTCCCTCCTTTGAGGATTTACCACCGACATTAATGGAGATAATCATCAATACACTGTAACTAGATTTGCCATATAACATGTTCATAGTCTTATTGTCATAGTCGAAAGTACCACTGAATTATATCTTATGCAATACGAATAAATAAGTAAAATAAGCCTCAATAGAAGCAATTCATCTGATGGTGCATAATGCATAGAGTAGATAACCTGAACCACAGGATCTACAGTTTCAAACCTTAAACCAAAATCATTCATCATACATAGTTGTCTCTTGAAGCATACTTATTCAAACATCCTATAAGAAAAGATAACACATGAAACTCCATCATCTCATAAGCTTAATATTTGACAATAGGAAATGTAAGGAGTCAACATACAAAGCATCCCATGCCATTAAATCAAACTAGAGTAGAAGGGATAACATCACTTGGAAAACGGAGCACCACCACCCAACCTAGAACTGACTCTTTTAGTTCACCCTGAGCCAAGAGTTCTTACCAGGGATCAGCTGCCTCCTGTTGATCTCTACCCTCTTTCATGATATGATTTCCATTAGTGACGTTTCTCTTTTATGGATCTCTTTTTATCCATTTTCCTAGGATTTTCCCAGAAAAGCTTACCTTTCTCTCCCGCGAGGATTTTCCTCATAAAATATTTCTTTTCTCTCCTGCAAAGTTTTTATGTTTTTCTTAATGTATATTTATCTCCAATCCATCCATTTTATGTAGAATTGAATCTAGAAGCTTTATCATGAAAGAATTATCCCTTCCCATTCACCAATGGGATTTGGAAAGAATCTCATCTCTTGGTGTCTCACTTTTCCAAGTGATTAATTATTTTATTTATTTCATAAAGTATTTATTTTTCTTGTTACACATCAAACCTAGCTTTTCTTAGCTTAGGTTAGTAAAGTTTTACATACAAGGGAGGGGTGTTACATACTCCCCCCTTAAATTTACACTGTCCTCGGTGTATTACTACATCTTACAATATTATTTCCTTGTTCATAGGTAGTTGTTTTTGAGTTCATAGGCTCCCCTGGCCTTGCCATCTAATGCAAATCTTCTGATATATATTGGTGACAAGGAGCACCTCTCCTTCCATTTCTACCTATAGCATTATTTTCAGTCAATTTTGTGAGATATTTGAGATGCTAAAAACTTAGCTATGTTTACCACAGTTAATATCATAATTTGATATACAATACTACTATTTGATTGACTTAGGCTTATATGGGCCGCCATTTATTGTATTTGAAGAATATATGTTCTTCCCCTACATTCTTACAAGCCTTTGTGTTCTTGTTGAACACTTGCTTCCTGCAGTTTCCCTGCATACAAAAAGTCAACTAGCACATTTTCCAAATCAATATGTACAAAATATCATATTAGGCTAGCTCACACATAACCATCCAAATCATCTGTACCGAAAGGATTACATGTGACCTATAATGGATCAATTATAGGTCACATGTAATCCTTAGGGGAAAGGATAAGATTACAATGATCCGTGTGTATATATAAATAAAATATACATGAAATGACAAATATATGGGATATGATGGTGCTGGATATAGTAGGAGTAGAAAGAGAACAATTCATACAAAAAAAAACTAAATGAATTAATAAACATGTTATAGACTCATTCAACTCGACTATATACCAGTTAGTGTAATTTGGATTACAATAATTAACTCTGCATAATGGGTTTATTGGAGAGAAATGATAATATTTAGTTTAGAAGGGTATGATCTAGGCTATCACTGTGTCTAGATCGATGCCATTGCCTTTTGTATAATGATCCCACTGGATCGAGCCACAAATATATAACCACATAAGATAATATATAGATACAACAATTTCCCAATATGTTTTCTACGAACTAGGATAATTAATATACACTCTAAGTACTATGTCCCTATACGTTCCTACATGGTAAATTGGGAATTTTGGTAACTGTATTTCTTGTTACTGATAACTAAATACAATCATTAACAAAATTTCAAAAATCTTGAACAATATTGCACCATTTTTTACAACATCAATGTCTCCTCTTCATTTTAGAACGTCTGTCTGCAAATCAGAAGTTATGAGAGCCACATGTTCTAAGGCACGAGTATCACAAATTGTAATCCAAACTCATCATGGTAACCTATTGTGATATCATACTCTTCAGTACAACCTCAACCAAATGATGCGGAGCTGCATCTATTAAGATCTGTCTTCCTACCAATGATATCGTGCAATTTAGTTCTTTATTCACCCTGGGGATCACTATTGTAAGTCACATGTGAGGTGGGCACCAATGCTACGCAATTATTTTTCACCTTAAGAAAAAAAAACATGCATGAAACATCCAATCATTGCATAACAATAAACAATGAAGCCATTCTTTGCACTAAGAAGTAGTCATTCCAAGCATTTCCTTCTTTTCTCGATACCCAAGCCAGCATGTGTCTACCCAATGAAAAAGATCTAAGGTTGGAGATTTGAACAACAGTCAAACCACCAATAACTTCATTGTGCCTCTGCCATGGCCAAGGCCGAGATCAATGTGCCACGTGAGAAACTTTCGAGACCAAGTACACATGCTAACAATACGTTGTCAAAAGATCTGGATAACCATTATCCAAACTGAACAAGGATAACAATTATCCACGGATTTCTATTATGGGGGTAAACTTATTCTACAAAAATTTAGTTGTTTCCTCAAGTGAGTCTGTTCCAATGTGTAATTGGACAAGCCATCGCACTTGAACCCTCCAGATCAATAGATAAGCATTCAAAAAATAAATTTGCAGTCGACATGAAAAGGAAACCAATAGTTGACATTGTGGATGGAAAGGAAACAACATTCCTAAGTGCTTTTCTCCATCAATACCATTAGGAATGTGTTTGTTTAGCATTAAGTATACCAATAAAAAGAACCACTTCTTAAAGATGTCATCATTGAACGTGCCTTAGCAGCTCCAATGCACGACTTGTTTTGGCAATGCTCTCGAGTTGCATGACAAGCATTAATTCAATTTGAAGGCAATTGAAGAATTCATTATTATCTCTCACTTAGATCAAGAGATGGTTAGACTAGGAACGTGGGTCTGGGAAGCGTGGTTGCTCTGTCATCGCATTGGACGTTTAATCGTTCTCGTTAGATGTTGGCAACTGTGTCTATCACTACCACGATGCAACTGTATGTGATCATGCTTCCCATGCCCATAGCCACGATTTTTTTACCTTGCACGTCTATTTGACACACTTGTTTATTCTGATAAGATCCTTGTGGAATGCTCCTGACATAGATATAGTTTTACATGTGCCTTTATTCCCATATTCCCAATGGAACGTCTGGCTCTGGCAGCACAAAGGCCACTGACTGCCCTGCTTCCTCTCCGAACGTGGACTCCGAACTAGCAAGCTTGGTAGAACATTTCTAGTACGTGACTCTTCATGATGCTATTACACATGTTTACTGATTCTAATGAAAATGTTAACACCACCATTCCTTATTTCTGAGAGTACGAACTAAATATTATGATGATTTGCAAGACAAACCGCATGGCAGGAGTTGTGTGAATTTGTTTGACATGGGTTGTGATGTCCTATATGATAATCACATTTGAAGAACTCACGCCTGCTACTATCATGATCTTTGTCATAATCCTTTGGCGCAGCTTCTCGTTTGGTTACTTCTGATTTTGACTTGGGTTCACAAACCCTCGATTCCAAGTTTCGATTTATCTAGACACACTTGCCAATATAAGGTAGACACCCATGAACGGTTATGAGCCATCACCTCTATCCCTAATGGCAAACCCCTACATGCTAACATTGTTGCATTCATTTAGTTGGAACCAAGCCAATCACACTAAAAGATAAGAAAATCAGTATTGCATATTTCATTTTCGGGATCTTCGGTCTGTAAATGCTTAGTTTCATATACTTATGGGGTTGCATGGAGTTTGTTTTTTCTTCTTTTGTGTGTTGATCGCATTGGTATCTCTCTTCACACTATGCGGAAATGCAAGGAAGTTACTTGATCAACGATGTGGACTTTTTGGTCCAAATTAATAAATTTATTTACTACGCTCCAAATAAACCTTTTCGCATTTACTATGCATACACTATTACACTCCAAATAACCCTTATTCATTTACTATGCATACATTATATCTGAAGGGAAGAGGAAACATGGGCATTCGACATGATAATATTATGCATTTTGATTTGATTTCTTTGATATCCAAAGCAACCATTAATGCATTCCCTACAAACCACCACTTCATATTCCATGGTTAAATTGTCACTGACTATGCAATTTGCAAACTCTAAGGACATAATTACAAATCCTATTTTCCTTTATTTCAAGTAATCAATATGATATTTGCATGCTTGAGAGTCCTTCTCCAATTTATCTTAAGATTTAAGTTCAATCCTATATGGATTGTGGGTCATTTTTCTTATAAAATCTTTATAACCCAAACCTTTCAGTGTAACCTCTTATTTGTTTAGGACCTAATTTAAGGCCTCCATTCCTATCTTACAAAGGTGGATTGGCCCATAGGCCGCTGTATTTGAACTTACGCTCTGATACCATTTGTAACATACCTCTTTCGACACCATATTAGAAAGCATATACTACTGGCAGATACCTATTAGACACAGTATTAAAATCCACATTTTGTGTTTCTTCACTAAATCTAACTTGAAATAAGTCTAGATGTAATAGTTGTCACATGCGTTCATATATAATTATCTCATAAAAAAGTTAACGCAAGCATTTCTACATATGAATACATCACATCATAGAGGAAGAATCAATCATGATCATTCAAGATCCTGCATTCGAGTTTCCCTCCTTTGAGGATTTACCACCAATATTAATGGAGATAATGTCATCAATACACTGTAAATAGCTTTTCCATATAACATGTTCATAGTCCTATTGTCATAGTCGAAAGTACCATTGACATATATCTTATGCAATACAAATAAATAACTAAAACGAGCCTCAGTGGAAGCAATTCATCCTATGGTGCATAATGCATAGAGTAGAATACCTAAACCATAGGCTCTACAGTTTCAAACCTTAAAACTAAAATAATTCATCATACATAGTTGTCCCAAGCTTACTTATTCAAACATCTCATAAGAAAAGATAACACTTGCAACTCCATCATCTCATAAGATTAAGATTTGACAACAAGAAGTGTAAGGAGTCAACATACAGAGTATCCCATGCCATTGAATCAAACCAGAGTAGAAGGGAGAACATAACTTGGAAAATAGAGCACCACCACCCAAACTAGAACTGTCTTTTCCAGTTAACCCCTGAGCCAATAGTTCTTGCCATGGATCAACTGCCCCCTGTTGATCTCTACAATGGGTATTTAATACCCTCTTTCATGATATGATTTCCATTAGTGTCGTCTTGATTTTATGGATATTTTTTAATCCATTTGCCTCGAATTTTCCCAGAAAAGCTTGCCTTTTTGTCCAGCGAGGCTTTTCCTCATAAAAGATTTCCTTTCTCTCCCGCAAAGATTTTATGTTTTTCTCAATGTATATTTATCTCCAATGCATCCAACTTATCTAGAATTGAATATATAAGCTTTATCATGAAAGAATTATCCCTTCCCATTCACCAATGGGATTTGGCAAGAATCTCATCTCTTGGTGTTATAGCACCATTTACCACCCTTGGTATTTGTGATGCTTGGTTTATTGACTAGGGAAACCCCTCCTTCCAGACTTGGTCCAAATATTTTAAAAACAGTGTTTCACTCCTTATATGCTACTTTTCCCTGAGATAAAAGTGTGTACATGCGGGTTAGTCAATACCCAACCCGCGTATATGTGTTAAAACACTTTAAAAAATTAAATTTCCTTAATTGTGGGTAGAGTTCATGGGTTTTACCTGTTGATTACCTCCTAGTGCCCATGGCCCAACTGTTTCCCAGCTAAAAAACTAATTGGGAGAAGTATAAATAGACTTCTATGGGAAGGCCTTAAGGACGAGAAGAGACAGAGTTATTATACTGAGATTATCCCTGATTAAGCTTGAAGTATCCCTGTGCTTCATGCACTTCCCCAAGTTTCAGGAAACCCTTGTTTCCTTGATTGTTGATATTCTCCCTCTTGCTTGAGATATCATGGTATTGGTTATGGAAGGAAGTTGTTGAAGACTGGGATAGGACGGATCCGGAGGACGGTTCTACTTGGATTTGGAAGAAGAAGACTCAGGTGAATTCTCTCCGTGTTAGTTATAGCTTCCTACAATAAAAAGAAGTGTTGTCTTGTTTATGAGATTAATTATTGTGTTTATGCCTCATATAGTGTTGTAATTCATATATGAATGTTATTTTGATGTATAACTAATCATTTGCTTATATGATACAAAGTTAGTTTCATTAAAATGCTTTATCTATATCCTGCTATGTATGTTCGAATTTTATGATTTTCAGGTTTGAAGACTGTTATCTCAAAATCAAATCCTGATAGGCTGCTGGCCAGGTTGACTCTAAGTAACTATTTCAAACCAGTCTTTTGACTAAGGCTTAGCCTCCTTAGCCTGAGAGGGCTCTCTCAAAAGGGTTATTGATTTTGACTAATGATAAGATGGCTAACTCTTGTGGTGTAACAACATGGACAAATATAAAGGCTGGATAAACATTACATAAGTTTCCATTGGGCATATGGAGTCAATTACATTTCAGTAAACAATGATACTGCCTTTACATAGAAATCAGGGCACTTAGCATTTAGATATTCAGAACAAAACTCATATAAAACCACAGTTCATACATGCATACAGGAAATCAGAGCACAATCAGTGAATTCTGAGTGATTACACATATATGCAACTGTAAAAGACATTAAGGAAAGAAACAAATCACACATTCTGAACATGGAAATCCTTCATGAATCCTGAGAAGAAAAGCAGATGATTTATATTACTGGAAAATGGTCTTTACATAAGCCAAAACAGTGCTTCTGTTATAAAATTTCCAACCCTCATTACATTGCTGTTTCAGCTATATATAGAATCCTTATTCTAACTAATTCGAGCTTCCTCCTCCAGCATGAGGGGAATTTAATAACTCGATATCTATCTCTAATGACACCTATCAGCTATTTAACTGACTATTAAATACAATAAAGTGCTGACTGGAATTTTAAAGAGTTCTACATTAACTAAGACTCTAACTCCACTTTCCATGCAATAATAGCTTCTCCTTGTTCTTTGACACCTGGTCCTCTTTCGATTTGGATAAGATGAATGTTCAATACTCCATATTGACCTTGAATGCTGAATCTTTATCTGCCCCGTAATATTAGGAGATGTCCCCTGCTTCTCGGCTTCTGTTTTCCTCAATTTGCTCAAATGCATAACAACATGTCTCTAGCCTTTAATAATTCAAGGTATGGAACGCTGTCATGTTTTTGATGTGCTGTAGGCTGTATTGATGGATAGGTGTCTCTCTTTCAAAATTCCCGCTCATAATATCAAACTGCTTGTCTGTGTTAAAATCATCACCTACAGCAGTTTCGTAGCGCGCTACGAAACTGCTGTTTTATTTGAAACAGCTTGCTTTTTGACCCGAGACCTTTATCACCCTAATCATTGATTGCCAAAAAATCCCCTTGATGTTTCATATGTGTAGCAAGGGTTTATATGTATTCAAAATAATAAGGCTAAGCAAAATTAACAAAAAGTTGGAACAAAACCTTTCCTGAAAAGAAAATTCATTTAGTGGGTAACCGGTTTAACTCTGCCTTCAGATCTCTAGCAGCTTCCTTCAGTTGGTTAATCTCCTCATCAGCTACTTCGATTTGGCTCTTCATGGCTGCCACATAATCTCCTTGAGATGTGATGGCTATTTTATTTGTGCTGCTCTTTTGCCAAGGTTGTGTCCCTTCCCCTGTTTCCTCTGTTCTGGGCAGTGCTTCCTGTGCTTGCTGGAACTTTCTTGTCATAGGTCTTCTAGGTTTAAAAATAAACTCCTGAGCTGGCTCATCAAATTTAAGCCTTTTTGAGGCCTTTGTTTTCTTAACACTTTCTTGCGGTGACTGTGTCAAATCAATTTGAACCGGTTTAGACTGCTCTAATTCAATGGCCTGTAATAAATCGTTCAAGCTTGCCTTAGACACAGGGCTTTCTTCAACAGCTATAGCTTTACCTTTTTCCTTATTTATTTGGCTTCTTGTCCTTACCCTTGAGACTGCTTCAGATTTTCTTGCTTCAGGTACAATCTTCTTACCCTTAGTCTTTTCCTTTGTTGATTGCTGAGGTTGTTCTTGAATGATTAGTGGCTTCACTGGTTTTGGTAGTTGTGGCTTGGTTTTATTTTTAGTTCTTACTTCCCTTTGAAGCTCAGCTATGGTGAACTCTCTGGCTGGTTGTGGAGTAAGACCAGTCTTACTTTGGAATCCAGCCATGAAAATAAACGAATTCCAGTCTCTACCTATCTTTTTGCGGCCATCTAAAACTAGCAACTTAACCAAACCATGATGAAATAAAGAGGTTTCACAGTCCTCTTTCCTCAGCTGCACCTTATCACACATCTTACTCAAACTGCGAAATAAATAAAATGGAATGTCTATGGAGACTTTCCCGGTGAAAGGCAAGAGCAGTTTAAAATGGTAAGAATAAACCTTATTGTACCTTCCTTCACAGGTTAAATATTTCTGTATGCAGGTGAGAAGAAGAGCATAATGTTCCTTGAAATAATTCCTGGGCACTGCTTTTGTTAAGTCTTCATTTACATATGCCTCTTTTAAAAATTCCTTACAAGGATTCATATCAAATTTAAAATTTTTGAACCATTCTTCTCGTCCTCTTGGGATCTCTGTTACAGCAGCTATTATTTCTGGAGAAACCTGTATTTCTAACATGGCTACCTTTGAATTCAAACCAGTGAAATTTAGCGCAAATTCCTTAGTTACCTGTGCATGTCCTCCTTGTAGCTTTTTGCAAAATTTCCAGCACCCGGCATCTTTGAACGCTTTCTTCACGCCTTCATCCCTCAACGTTATGTCCAGGCCTTCAGGTTCATTCCTCTCACATTTACCGAATCTGTGCTCTTTTCTCTCCATTTTCCTTTGAGATCTTCACAGCCAAATTCTAACAGCTCCGGTCGAGATGGTGATTCAGCTCCTCTTTTTTTTATTCAACCTCGCTTGTAATCAGGCTCGCTTGAAACCAGCCTCGCTTGAAATTCAAATTGAAACACAAGTGGTCACTCATGCAGCACTCACGACCATCATTAAGGACTATGCACGGTAAAATCTCTTGGGAATGATATTTCTGTGCATATCAACATTCTATTGGTGGAGTAGTGGCAAATGAACGTTCAGACATGATACAAGAGGTACGCAGACTGACATGAGTAGACACAAATGCTGACTCACCTATGGACTTGACATTTCGGGAAAGATTCGTTGCGAAATGCACGAATCCATGATTTTGCAGCGCTGTTAGTTATATTTTTTAATGATGCGCTGCGAAACTGCCTAATCATGACGTGCTGCGAAAATGCTAGACCATGATTGCGCTGCGAAATGGGCAAATGATATTACGCTGCGAAATCACTAAAAGACACGGTGACTCGGATTAGACAAGACATGAATATGGAATAATGATGAGTGGAGGAAAACCAATAGGAGCGGAGTATGATTTAAGCTAAAAACCTTTAAAACTCCAAATCCTAAGTGAGACAAATAAAATGAAACCAACTTTAACATAGACCTTTGTCATCAAACTAGGGCATGCAATTATATGCATCAAACTTTTAGTTCTAAGTGATAACATGCAGGATCAATTTCCTAAGTTTCAACATAAGAAATTCTAGATAGGGTTCCGGAAGAACCAAAGGTAACAGACCATGTCATCAAAAGAGTCCCTAGGTGGACTCCATCTAGTGATTGATAACTAGTTGGGACATATGGTATACCAGCAAACATTGTAGGAGTGGTAGCAGGAGGTTCTACTGCGGCTGCATCAAATGACACAGTCCTAGATGTTGATGGTTGTTCAGACATATTCAGTCTATCCAAAATATTTCCTAGCGATTCAACAGGAACTTGCAATGAAGGATGATTGAAAGAACTAACTTCAGGAATAGAAGGATACAAGTGGGTCCCAACTCCAAAATGCAATGGAGTACTGGATGGAAGATCCTCTACAACTTCTTCTATAGCAATCAATCCAAGTGGAAGAGGTAGACTGTCAGGTCCGTAAAATATTTATGGGGCCGAAGAAGGTATAGTTTCTGCAACGACAGATACTAGAGGGGTGACACCTTTTGAATTCTAGAATTCAACTTCCAGAGGTTCAAGTAAGTGAACTTCAGTTTCTGGATCAGCCCTAGATGGAGTTGTTTCGGGTATAGAAGTGTCCACCGTTACATTAGGATCAATTCTAATGTCCTCTTGTAACTACAGAATTTCTTCTGTAAAGGCAAATGTACCAGAAATGATCGGAGTAACTGGAGTCTCTAATGATGTTGAAACACAAGTTTCAAATAAACCAGGAGAGGTGGACTCAGTTAAACGAGACCGTTTCGCCCGGAATGATTTCATTTCCAGAGTCAAAGACGGTTGACTCGTTAGCCTCCGCGAATGACGGGGTTTTGATTGACTTTCTTCCACGATTGCGGATTACTTGAGAAACTCAAAATTAAAAAGGGGAAATGTTATTCCGAATTAAATCAATTTTATGACGCTTTGACACAACTTGCTTTTTCAATTTTTAAGAGTTGAGAAAAAGCTAAAGATGACTCTAGTCGCCTTCAATTTTTAATGAGCCTGAAGTGACAAGTGCTCAGATGGACCTTTTCTTTTAATGAGTCAAAAAGGGATGAAAGTGACTACTTTGGAAATCTAGACATAAGGATTACCAAACCAATCGCAAAACTGCAATATACACCTTGGTGGTAAATTAAAGAGAAATTACCAAGGATTTTATATATGGCAGTCAATCTTCCCAAATGTTGTGTTCAGTGCATTGCGATCGATAGGGCAGCAGACACGACTTCCTAAGGATAAAGGATATCAGCCTATTGTGGTCTCCCAATATATATTAGATGGTACGGGGGACACAAGTCTGTACTAGCACTTGTCGTATCAAAGAGGAGGAATCACCCATCCTTCGATGAAAATGATAGTTACCAGGTTTTACGACACCAGAATACGTCTCTAGCCTAGACTTCTAGATGTTGTTCGTTAGGTTCCAAAGATTTTTTATGTTCATTGAGGTTTATTTTAGAGTTGATATTTTTTAGAAGTTTTACTTTCAAGGTTAACCACGTGATGTAGATGTAAAATTCCTAAATATGCAATCTAAAATGATAAACAGTCGTTTGTTTTCTTTTAGCAATGAAAATCCTAGCTACTAAGGAAAGAAAAGTACGATTCTTTCAACAGAGAGTAGAGAGCACACACTAAATGAACTTTTCCTAAATCATTTTCCACATATAGTCTAAATGATAATGCACATGCATGTATTTGCTTTTCTGTTTCCTTAATGTGAGAATGCCAAAAAGGAAAACTAGGTATAGATCTGAACTATTTTTTTTCAAAGCGACACTTCAACAATTTCTCTTCAAAACGAAAGGAAGAGTAAGACAACACTTTCAATTTCGAATGAAAAACTGCTTTTGACACTTCAAATACTGACAATTCAAATCAAATACAATAGCAAAAGTACAATCAACTATCTAGAAGTTACTTCTTCTTGACTCAAAATGACAGTTACGACACTTTTGAATCAAAAGACGACGGTTCGATTAAGCTACTCTTTGCAAAGGAGGACTGTAAATGATGAAAAAAACATTAAAAAACATTCACAATTCCTAATCAATGGAGGCTGAATAATGTAAAGGAAGAAGGCTTCAACAATGATATACTGATCATAAGCAGCAAAACTACTAAATAGAGTTGAAAACAAGGAAGAAAAAACCAAATTCCAGAGAAGGAAACAATGTCATTCAGTCATCGCATCTGTGCTTAAGGGAAACAAGGATGCATCTCACCTGCAACACACGGGAAGTGCGATGCATCAAGGCTGCCAGTTACAAATAGTGCAATGGACCAGGGAACGAAACTGAGCTTGGTTTTTGCTCAAAATCTGCAGCTAAGTTCAGTGATTTAGGCTGAGCTATGATGGAAAGTAACAACAAAGTATAGGGGTATGACCTTATGAGGTTATTGAGCTACCATCAGGGCACTTAGGATTTTTGCAAGTCAGATGTTCAGTTCATAAACCAACCCAAAGATTGACTGAAGCAGCGTTGATCTACTTTGCACTTGCATAGAAAGTGTAGTTCGAAGGCTAGCTGGCTTAACTTCAGGCTCCGTCTGTAGTTTATAAAGCAAACAACAGTAACAAACAAACAAACCATTCACTCCCCAGTGGAGTCTCCATTTTGTTTCTGAGAAAACTAGTGACTTTTCGATCTGCTAGTCCCACTAAGATGGGTAGCTATCTTAGAAACAAACAATTCAAAGCGCTTCGAGATTTCCTTTATGTATGATAGATAAGAGAGAAGGAGAGAGCACCAACCTGTATCTTCCACTTGGCTCCTTGCTTGTTTCCTCTCTCCCTTGATAGATCTTGCCACTCTTCTCCTACTTGTCCTACTTTAGAGAATATTTGTAGAGGCAAAGCAACAACACACCATCAAAGCATCGAGATCTATGATATCATAAACAATGCAGAATCAGAAATACATTAATCATACAATTGCATCCACGAATAACAAGATTTACAAATACACAATTATATGGAGGAAAACTCAAAGGACTTTATTGATAGTAGAAGTAGAAGAGAGGATAACAACCCAGCTATCTGATCCAGCGTCATCCTCCCAGCATGAAAGCACTCTTCACCTCATGAAAAGCAATATCACCCAACAATACATTGTTTCTTCTCAAAGAGAAACCAACAGCACTTCCTTACAAATTACAAAATTCCAACCTCTGAATCTCTTGGATGAGGGATCCATTTATAGATATTTACAGAGGGGTGAGTCAGCTTCTGGGTTTTTATTAGTGTCATTTCATTGATAGTTCTTGGTTCCACTCAGCGATTTCATGATCTCTTACTCATCTCTGGGCGAATTCAGAGAGGAAAGTGTCATATGAGAAGTTTCTAGAAGATTCTCTGGGTTTCCACTTAGCAAACTATCTCTTCCATTTGTCTACTCTCGCCCATCACACCCCACAGAAGGCTCTTTTAGTATGCATCGCACTTGGCTAGTGTAACAACCTGTATGCATCGCACCCTAAGCATGGAGCAGTCTGTATGGTCCAGTTTTGGCCAGTTCTGAGTGGTTTTTCAGGTGGAACTTCTGGGAAATTATGTAATCAGTTGAGCATGATCCTTTAGGGTGTGAGACAACACTTTTAGGGGTTTAAGAGCCCTTGGTTTATCGACATATGTGATTGGGGTTGCAGTGCCCAAATATGTCTATAATAGGGGGGCAGGAAGCCTACTTGTTCACGAATGGGTTCTCAGGTTACCACCAGATCAAGATCGCCCTAGAAGACAGGAGTAAAACGACGTTCGCCACTGAATGGGGTTGCTTTCAGTACACGGTGATGCCTTTTGGTCTGAAGAACATGCCGGTGATATTTTTACGAATAGTGGTAGTAGCATTCAAAGAATCTATACACAAGTTCTTAGAGGTCTATCTATACGATTGGACTATGTTTGGACTAGTTAAGAAGCATGTAGCGAGCTTACGTTTAATGCTGGATACTTGTCGCCAACACCAAATTGCACTAAATCTCAAGAAGTGTACTTTCCTTGTCCCGTTCGGAAACCTGTTGGCCCATGTGGTTTGTAAGCAAGGCTTGATGGTGGATCCGGCAAAGATCGTCACCGTACTCAATCTGCAAGCCCCACATAGTGTCAAACAATTACACGCCACTCTAGGTCACACAGGCTACTATCGGAAGTTCATCAAAAGTTACACCCAGATCACGGCTTCGATGGAACAATTGCTGAAGAAGGATGCTACTTATTATTGGAATGAGGAATGCAGCAAAAGCCTGGAGATGCTTAAGGAGAAGATGGCTTCAACCCCTATATTGGTCTTTCCGAAATGGGACGTTGAGTTTCATGTGCATGTTGATGAATCATGTATCGCGCTGGGGGTGGTACTCACTCAACCAGGAGCAGAGGGACTGAGCCATCCGATTGCATTCACAAGTCGTTGGTTGTCAAAAGCTGAAAAGAATTACTCTGCCATTGAGCGTGAGGGATTAGCAATGGTATATGCTCTTCAAAAATTCTGCCACTATTTGCTAGGAGGCCAATTTAAGATGTATACCAATCACTCGGCATTAAAATCCCTAGTGAACAAGCCTGTGTTGGGGGGGTTCATTTGTCGACGATTGATCTTATTTCAGGAATATCACTTTGATGTCTTCGTAAAGTCGGGATGCCTCAATGTAGGCCTAGATCACCTGTCTCGAATTGAGATCGGCGAAGAACCCACAAATCTAGAGGACGGACTCCCATATGCATAGCTATATGCGATACATGTCATGGATGGCCATTTTGAGGATATCATCCATTTCTTAACTATAGGAACTACGCCGCAGGGATATTTTGTTCAACAGAAGAAAGAATTAGTGATACGCACCACAAACTTCACTGTGATTGCAGGACATCTCTACAAAATGGGCAACAATGAGATATTGCGTTGGTATGTCTCGGAGTTCGAGTGAGGATAGATCCTGGTAGAAGCGCATGTAGGGGTTGCTGGCAAAAATTATGCGGGTCACGCCACAGCCCAAAAGATTCTTCGTGCAGTATTATGGTGGCCCGCTTTGCATCAGGATTCGAAAGCTCATTGTCGGGCCTGCGACGTATGCCAACGGACGGGAAAACCCTCGTGGAGGGATGAAATTCTACTCTAGCCATAGATGATACTACAGCCATTTGAGAAGTGGGCAATCGACTTTGTGGAACCCATCAAACCACGAGGGAAGAAAGGTGCGCGCTATATCATCACCGCGACTAAATATTTGACCCGATGGGCGGAGGCACAGCCAGTTAAGGACTGTACAGTTGCGACAACTGCAAAGTTTTTGTTCGAAAATGTACTCACAAGGTTTGGATGTCCCAAAATTCTCATGAGAAATCGAGGAACGCATTTTCTAAATGAAACAATTAGTGTGCTCAAAGAGGAGTTCCATATTTATCACCAACAGAATACGCCATACCACCCGCAAGCAAATGGGATCGTGGAAGCATTCAACAAAATATTGGAGACCGCATTGACCAAGGACTATAACGCACAACACAATGACTGGGACTTGCGCATCCCTGTTATGCTATGGGCATACCGTACTACGTGCAAGAAGTTGATAGCCAGACACCATTTTGGTTAGTCTATGGCAAAGAGGCCATTATGCCTATGGAATATACTATGCCTAGTCTACGGATCGCGGCAATCACAGGTATGGCAGACCACGAGGCTTTGTAGGAACGGCTTGCGTAGCTAGAGGAACTGGAAGAGGAACAGTTTTTGGCTGGGTTCCATCAACAAGTACAGAAACAGTGCGAGAAAGCATGGCATGATCTCCATATCAAAGTGTGCACGTTCAAGGAGAATGATTTAGTGCTTCTATACAATAGTAAATTTGAAAAATTCCCTAGCAAACTCCAAATGCATTAGTTGGGACCCTATAGGGTCAAGGAAGTTACTGATGGGTGCGCGGTTCAGCTGGCTAAACTTAATGGAGACCCGTTCCCAAGCCGAGTGAATGGCAGTCGCCTGAAGCTCTACACGGGCGGGTTGGCCGCCTGACCAACCATTCGAGGAACAGTCTCACCGCTCCAACCAGTTGAAAGAGAGTGTGGGATGGTAAAGCAGTCTGGAGGAAGGCACTAGTACCAGGCTATGCGTCAAGATAGATTAGTGATAAGTTTGCGGTTGCCGATCAAAAGTGCGTCGTTGCGTGGCTATGAAGAAAGGTGACCGTTTCTGTCACTATTCACAACACCATGTCTGCATTATGGAAAAATGGAGTGGGTGGCGGGAAATTAAGAACGGAAGTACAAGTCAAATATGGCACAAGCCGCCATATATTTTACATGAAGATGCTAGAAGAGGCAGGAATCAATAAATTTGAAATTCGCATGGCTTATAAATCACTGAGGGGCATCCACCGGGTGACATATACTCCTGGAAAACATATACTGGGTATCAATATCGGGTTGTTCATTCTCTCTACACAAGGAGTACACCCAAGGGTGGTGATATGGCTATTGAAGAAGCAGGACTCTCTAAGGAGTATTGTGTTGACAGTTGCAGGCATCTTGCAGATGGCAACATCAACTGTAGGGGATGTACCAGAAAAGGGGAGACACGAATCAGAATTAGTTCGGATGTCATCGCCCCGCTCGGGGGTTGGCCAGCGAACTACAACAGAAAAGAAAAAGGATCGATAGACAGAGACCATGGGTAGATATGCAGATAATAAGTCGGCTTTGTTGTCTCTTCAAAATTGGGATCTTACGGACAACAACAAGGGTCTTGTAAATTGCAACACAGGCTGCAACAGACAGTGCAAAGAGATGATACAAAGTTCAGAAGTGACTGCAGTGGTACCAATGGGTCATGTATGTGGCTTCCCCGCTCACCCTAAAATCATATAAGGGTGTCTTGTGTGTTAACCAAGCAAAGCAGAATGAGCATTATCGGTTGCAGGAAGTGGGAGAAACAACGAAGCCAGAGCCAGGTGAAGCGTTGCAAGAGAAAACAAAGGAGCAGTAGGACAACAAGCGTCACTCAAAGGGAAGCGAACCACGAAGCCAAGGCAAAGTGTCTCGCCGCACCGGAGAGTGACACAGGATGAGTCACGATAATTGTATTGGGGGACTGCTGGGTAGCGGAGATCCCGTGTAACGGTTTTGGGACAAAAATCCTAGAAATTAGGGTTAATTTATTGTAAAAACTCCGAAGTATGTGAGCGCGAAATGTAAAAGGTCGAGTCAAAGGGTTGTCCGCCCAATAAATAATGTAAAATAATAGGAAGTAAGTTGGTCTGTGGACCATAGATAGGTATAAATAGAGCGCGACTCTATGGGGGGAAAGGTAGTTCTCTTTTGAGTATGATTTTGGAATTGAAGATGTAATGGGTGATTGAGGAGAGAATTCTGAAAGCATCTGTAAGTCCGATTCGAGGGGGTGGGTAGAGGAAAGAGAGTCTACATCTATGTGCGTAGAGGCTTGAAAGAGTCTGCAGCTGAGTGCGTGGACCCCTACAGCTGAGTGTGCAGGGAAAATCTCAATGTAGTAGTGGTAAATTGGAAATAAATATAAGTTTCTTCTGAATTTCTGTGGTAAATTTGAATCATCACGAATCTGCTTTGGTATGGTTAATCCAACTGTTTTGATTTATGCACATTACCAAATACTTGTGAATCTGGGTTAGATCTTAACCTGTGAAATAGATAATTGTGATAAACGTTTGCTTAAAGACCTCTCTAAGTAGATATGGGTTATAATACCTAATCAAATTAGATTTGTAATCAGCGCAGTTATCTGGATCTGCACGGATCTAGCGCGGAGTCTGGCCCCTATTTCTTCTAACTTGCCCAGATGCACCTTTCCGCACCAAATGGCTTTATGGAGCTACTGAATTCTGTCGTGGATATTGTCACTGATAAGGTGAGTTGTATCTAAGAGACTTCCCTGTCCGTCCATGCGAGCCTTCATTCCACACAGATCTGGTTGGGTTGATGGTCACCTAATATGCATTCAGACCCTTCATCGTTGATGACCGACAGTTCTTCCAATGTCACCTCCAAAGTCAAATTTGGTCAAACTTATCCCAATCTTGTCAAAATTTTAGAATTTCAAACCTACAACTATTGTTGAATTTCAACCTGTTGGAAAAAGAAACTATGTTCAGTCTTCAATAACGTACTTGAGTCATTATGTAATGTACTTGTCAAAAAATAGTAAAGAAAATGACTTTTATTATTATTATTGTGACTTATTAAAGCATGGGGTTCACGCTTAGGTCACCATGGTTTAGGTCAAAGTTCCCATTGAGGACTTCAACGATTTATTTTCGGTCTATAAAATTATTGTAAATTTAAAGAGACCATTATTGGGCTTTTGAATCATGTAAATTGGTTAAGTATTGAGTCAAATATGAATTATGTAACCTCCACACCATGTCGGCCTAAGAGAAGATCAATTCGGCCTAAGGACCCATTCTACCCCACAAGAAGCCTATAGGAAGGAAGGACTACGAATTCATTTGTAGCATCACATATCATCTTCTCATCTACTAAGCAGAAGTGTGAAAATTTTGTTGTTGGGGAGAAGTGCCAAGTGGATAGCTGGGAAAGTCTATTGTCAGGACGCTGAAGTGAATGCGAGTTTGGGGGATTTTAAGGAGAAGAGAAAAATCGAAATTTTGGTGGTGGTCTCACTCTATTTCGTGCTCTAGGTTGGGAGAACGAAGTCTTCCAAGTTGGACTACTGCTGAAAGTTGTTGGCTGCTACAAGTTGTTGTATAGTCGAAGTTGATGGGAAGAGATCAATCTTCGAGAGGCTTACTTGGTGTGGAGGGAAGGTTTGGTCAAGGTCTAGGGTGAAGAGTCTTAAAGAATACTATTGAAAGGAAGAATTACTTTGACTGGGTTTTCCCCTCGACGAGGGTTTTATCCTGGCATGTGCCTAAATCTTGTGTTCATTGTTTTATGTGTTATTGCTTTTGGTAATTACTTGATGAACTAAAGGAAGAAGATATAGAGAATTGTAATAATAAGAAACATCACAAGTAATTATCAAGATCGAGAAAATATTTACTGCATTTCTGATTTTCCAACACAACCTACAATCACTTTAGAAAATTTGACCTCTTTTCCACAAAATTTTGTCCTCCATAGATGCAAGCTAATAGAAGTGAAAGATTCAGTCAACAATGCAAGATTCTCCTTATTTTGACTAATCTTTCTCTCTCCTTTGACTCATTCTCTTCTCTTCTTTGCTAGGTTCAAAAAAAGCTTCTTGTTGTGTTGATCGATTGTGCTCCAAAGTAGGTTGAATTTCCTTTTATATATACTTGTCCATGAGAGTTGAATAGGTCACTTGCGAGGGCCAGTTTGACTTGTCCAAGGAGGGTTGACTTGGTCAACTTGTGGACTTATGACTCATATAAAATTCAAATTTCCTTTTCTTTCAAATGTCCAAATGGGATACGACTCAAATAATTTTATTTTGACTCAAAATAAATTATTATTGACTCTTTCTAACTTTCTAAGCATGAAGAAGATGCTTTGACCAAAATAATAGATGTAAATATAATAAATATATTAATAAGAAATTTTCATTATGAAGACAAACTCTAGATACAAATTCAAAACTCCTCCCTCTTAACTATAGAGGTATTCACAATGAATCAAAAGGATAATCTCAAGTTTAAATATTCATATAAGAAATGATATGGATTGCTAAGCATCAATGATGATAGCATCATCATAACCAGCATTGTCAAACTACTAAGGCCTTGACATGTACACTCTGTCTCTTCACTAAATCAAAGCACAATGCTTGGAGGGATTCAATAGTACACCACCACCTCTCAAGTCACATATCCCACCTAGGTTTACCAAGGTATGTCCTCACAGGATCATTTCCTAATCCACTGTCACAAGTGACAATACCTTAGACAAGGAAATATCAATCCCCTGAACCATTCTTATGTTAGATCAATGTACTTGACTAAAAGTTGTTAGTCCCGGTCATAGTACATGACACATGGAGATAAAGGTGTCCATCCTCACTCCCTCTCAAATAGGGAGGAGATATCCACAAGCACAAGCATGTCTTAAAATACATTACTTGTTCGCCAGTAGAGATATATTGTAGCTTCACGGCTCCATTCTCCATCATGTCACGAATCATATCTATGTATTTGTGTTCATGTACTAGACTTAAGTCTACTAGAATTGGACATAGTACATGACACGTGGATAATAAAGGTGTCCCTCCTCACTCCCTATCAAACAAGGAGGAGATCTCCACAAGGCCAAGCTTGTCTTAAAAAACCCATCCTTTCCCTTAGGAAGGAACTTCATCAATGCATTGACTACATATTCATCAATGGACATATATTGTAGCTTCACAACAATATTTTGCATCATGTCACGAAACATAATGTTCTTTGACCTTCCTGGTTCTCTAACAATCTTCATGTAGCTTTGATCAATACAAGGTATCATAATCAAATATAATATGTAATCAAACAATCCATATGTTTAAATTGGCAACTACGGCCAAACTCCATGTCGACCATCTTATTTATGGCAACTGATAATTTTCTTGGATCCCTCTCATCGAGAGGTGTAGGATTGATCTAAATATCATCTGATTCCGATAAGTATTCATGGAGTTATGAAATTATTTGTGTTATAAGACAGTCTGTCAAGGTCGGCCAACAACCAAATAAACCCCACATGTGCTCAATGTTTTAGTATAAAAGGAGATGACTTGAGAGTCATTTCTCACGTACACTTCTCTCTTGATTTCTGTCCACTTGTCTTGGGGTTTTAGTGGAAGAGAAATATAAGAGTAGAAGCCCTAAATGCAATACTAAGTAGGAAGCCTTAAACACAGTTCTAAAGTGGATGCCCTAGCCGCAATCCTAAGGAGGATGATCTATCTCTCAATGCAGCTATGGAGAAGAGATATAAACATTTTCCTAAAGAGGCCATGACACCTATCCACAGTCTAGGAAGGATCTATCTATGCTAATCTAAAGAAGACTCGCACACGCTGTCAAGGAGGGTTGGGTGCCCTACGTAATAAGGGATGACACAACAATCCCATACGTTGTCCTAACCTAGCTGTTAGGAAGGCCGAGGTAATTCTGAACAGCATGATTTGGAGAAGACATAAGAAGGATAACTCACATTTTGGAGAGGATATCATATGTTTAGGCCGCAGGTTAGTAGGCACCTCAGCGAAGGAGAAAAGGCTAAGTTTGTAGCCTTTTCATTATTGTTTTGAGGGCTAGACAACCAAGCAGGAGGGCTGAGTTGTGTAAGTGAGATCTCGGAAAATTGTGACGAGTTTGAGGGTTGTCTTCCTATGATCTAGGGCAGCGACTGCTACAGTAAGAGACCAAGGCCTATTTTGAAGTAATCAAAGGGCTAATTGGAGAGTCTTGGGGCTAGGAATTAGCCTTAAGGATAACGTGTTGGAGCAGAAAGCTTAGAAGGGAAGACCGCAGATGTAGGAGGCCTTAGGAGTTGATTGGAGGGGCTTGGCAAGGACTATTAGGAAGCCCTAACCAGTTTGTTGCAAACATATCAAACCTCAATACAGTGAGCTAAGGAATTTTGTCTATGACATCTCTTCTTGGTGTTGGATCCTAGATAAGGATCATTTTGAACCAGATTATTGGGCAGTTTGTGGGATCCAAATTGGTGACTGTACATAGTGGACATGGGTATTTAGTGCAGCAAAATCATTTTGTTGTTATGGTATGGCAAAGCACAATGGGTCAGCCATGACATAGTGTAGCAATGGCACAACGAGACAGCCATGACATAGTGCAACAATGGCACAATGGGACATCCATGACATAGTGCAGAATTGGCACAACGAGACAACCATGACACAGTGAACCAATGGCACAACAGGACAACCGTGACATTGTGCAGTGGTGGCACAATGGAACAGCAAGCATGTGCAGCATGGTGCAACACAATGAGGTGTCGCATGATGACGAGATGTAGCACAATGATAGGTGAAGGAGTCACCTTGGAGAATCAGTTGAAGCAGCATGTCTTCAACTGATCCCATATATCATCTTGTTAGAGACGATCTATGCTCTTATCTAGATAATTCAAAGTGTTGGCTTTTGTTGTAAATGTACTATCTCGCTCTCTCTCTGTTGAACTATTGAAGAACATATAAGAAGAATTGATCAAGTTTTTCCCCACATTGGGGTTTGTCCCTGGCTAGCACCACATCTTGTGTCTTCTTGTCTTGGCTTGCCTTCAGGGATTTATGTTTATGTTCTATTTGCAATTTATTTTAATGCTAATGTGATTTCTAATCTGGATAAGATATTGAGCTAACTGTAAAAATTTAAATAGATTGCTCTAAGCATAGAACATACCTAAACTTAACATGGTAGCAGAGCTGAGGTGAAGAAAATTCCCAAGCAAGAGTGAAAGAGAAATCACTTAAGACAGTTGGGAAAGGACAAAAGGATCAGTGGATTCATCATCCCTCTTCAAATTCATCGAGGGTGAAATCGAAGCAGAGAATATTATCAGAATGGCACAGCAGAAGCTTTTGATGATCCACCTAAAAGATCACTTTATTGGGAAGTCAAGATCTAAGGGTGGAAGGAAAGGCAGATGCCTTGATTGTAATAAGCTCAGCTTTTATGCAAAGGAGTGTCCAAATGGCAAGGACACATCACTTGATGAAGATAACAATCATTCCAGTGACATCTTCAATGATCAGAGGAATGACAAGTAATGCAGGTCATCAAGGAAACGGTTAACTCTTGAAAGAAAGCAAGGAACCTTAGGTATGAAGAATCAAATGTTGTTTCTCATAAGATAAAGAAGCGTTATCTTGTATTGGCCCTCTCTTTCAGATTCTTTCAGAATCTGGTTGATTGATTGTAGTGCTCCAAAACACCTCAACGGATAGAAGGTTGCTCTCTCTAATTTCATAGAGATGGAAACAATCACGGGATTATACTTGGATTCAATGCCACCTATCCCGAAAAGGGTGTAGGAAATACTACCCCTCAATTGAATGAGTGTAATTTTTATGTACCTGATCGCAAGAAGAGAACCTAGTGTTCATTTTGGCAATGGAAGTCAAAGGTTTCAGGGTGGTATTCATCGATGGAAAGGTACATTTTTGAAAATCGAGTTTTCTAAGATGCATTTACTCATGGGTTTAGAGTTTGAAATCTATATCAAGTCGTAGGATGGTCCATTGGGGACCATGTAAGTTGTCACATCTCATCTATAACATTGGAGGTCTACTTATTATGGGGGTCTACCCGATGTGAGTCAAATGGTGACAGGGATGCTTGAATTCAAGAAAAGCATGAAGGTACATGCCTGAGATCTACCAAAGGAAAATCTTACAAGGGGACCATTCCCCTCATGTAACAGGTCCAAAAGTTTGGAACAACCCGAGGGGTTTGAGATTCATGATCGGGAATCTCATGTATGTAGGTGGAAGAAAGCCTTCTATAGCAAAACATCCCAGGTTTAGTATGAGAGGATTGATAAATGTTTGATGACGATGAGATTCACTAGGAGTGAAGCTGATCCAAACCTTTTCTTGAAGGTTCTAGATGATAGACCTCTCATACCGGCACCTTCTGAGGACAACCTCTTTCTGACAGGTGCAGACCCTCTCATTTGCAAAAGTAAGAGGGACTTGGATTCCGGATTTGGAATGGTGAACTGCAAGCTCGTGACTACCTCGATGGAGCTTAACTTTCAGAAGTTATGTGGTAGTGATGCCGACCAAATTTGGGAAATGCCTCTAAGTTTCATAAACTCATTCACATTGATGTTCTTGGTAAACTTTCATCCGGAAGTATTTTTTGCAGTTAGCATGATGAGCTCATATATGGTTGAACCTCACTAGAATGTTGCTAGAATCTTCTGAGATATCTTCGGGGCATAATCTCTCATGGGTTGAGATACACTGTCAGAAATGTGAAGCTGCATGATTATTCGAATGCAAACTGTATTGGAAATACTGAGAGGGGGGTGAATCAGTATTTATTCTCAATTGTTACTTTTACCAGTTAGATCACTTATATTTAGAACACAAAATTAACAATAAGAATAAATGTTTTTATTAATATAATATTTACAATGAATCAAGTACAATTTATATAGGGCTCCAACCTTAGATGAGGAAACCAATCTTCAATTTTCCAGGCTCCAACCTGTTGCTAAGCACCAACTTGGACATTCCAAGGCACCAACCCCAAGGACTCCAATCCTATATCTGCTTCAGGCACCGACCTTGTTGTTCAAGGCTCCAACCTTCGGGAACCAACCCTCTGGGCTCCAACCCACTCTCGTACTTCATCTAGATGTGTTTGATAGTATATCATGGCTCCCAAAATCTTCTTCATCGAGCCCTGTCAATCTTCAGCTTCACTGTAGTCTTCACGTCACATCATCAATGACTACCTTGTTCTTCACAAGAAGGTGTCACCACTGCTCTTCATGTCACCCAAACAAAATTCTCCAAGGTTATTCCATGAGGTCTTTAATCATGCATCAAGGTCTTCACTAATGCCTCCAAGTCAGCCTCTAGATATCTTCACAAGGTCTTCAATATGTTTCCCCAAGAACTAAAGCCTTCTCCATGGTGTGCTCCAAATCTTCAAGAATGCTAAACAAAATTCCAAGAGATAGACTCCAAGGATGTCTTTCACAAAGCTTCAACAATGATGGCTTTAGATTAAGGAAAGTCCCACAAATTTCTTCAAGGCATCTTTCAAGATGTTATGTTAATGTTGCTTTAACAAGGCTTCTTAAAGATACTTCAAAGTGCCACAAAGGATGCTCAATAAATTGTCCAATAATTTCCAAATACAATTATGAACAAGTTATGTCACAACCTTGCAGCTTGTCGATCTTCAATGAACTTCCCCAACACAAAAATTCAGCCCAAACAGTATCTACAATAGGTCCTTTATAGTTTTCTCCAACAAGAGATCAAAAATGTCTTCAACAGTTGTTCACAACTTCAAAGGTGGTCTTCAAGGAGGTGATAATAGATCCCTATCTTACTTATTATTATTTGGGCTAATAACCAGCACCAACACCACCTAAACACAACTCTGTTTTAGGACAGAGTAAGGCCTGTGGCCTACTTTCCTTCTCTACCTGGATTGCGACCAATATGCAGGAGATAACCCTCTCCTAAACCACACAAAAATATTTCTTCTTTTTGCTCAGAACTATGGCTGCTTTCCTTGCTCAAAAACTAGATTACAAATGTAAAATTGCCCTTAAAAATAGACCCAATCACCTTCATCCTTCTTCTTATGAGCTCGGTTGTCTTTATAAGTTTATCTATTCTCTCTGAAATCCTGTGATTGTTTTCACCAAAAATTTTGTGCTAGAATGATGAATTCTGCTTATACTTATATTTATTTGCATTTGAAATGAAGGGACATGTCTTTTTGGTGGGAGGCCGACATGAGTGACAGTGTAGGTCGGCTAGCCTATATATATATATATATATATATATATATATATATATATATATATATATATATATATATATATTATATATATATATATATATATATATATATATTACCTTAAAATTCAATATCTCATCAACCGCTGGGAATTTCAGGGCAAGTAAGGGCTCATTGGAAAGAGGAAAAAATCCTCTTTAAGATGGTCTAGGTCCCATTGAGAAAATATGCTTCTAAGTTGGCAAAAAATATTTTTATTTGTGATTGTCCTTAAATTTTATGCATAAATAGTTTAGGACAACATGAGTAATGTTTGGGACAACGATTTCTTCATTGTTTTCAATGTATGAGTGTGTCATCATGTAGGAGTGTTGCATTTATGTCATTATGAGTGTATGCAATAATGAGTGTATCATCTCGTGTCATCATATAATGGTTCAGTGATATGTTGTAGGTAGTATCATTAGGAAAGTCTCTTTCAATCATCAATCACATCATCATTTAGTCTTCCAACCCTCATCATGTACCATCATTAAGTGTGGAAATAAAAGAGTATAACATCATCACGGGTATGCCTTCATTAAGTGTAGTTCTTCACATCAAGGGTTTGTACCTAGGAACTAGATCACCATTCAGACACTTGGCAACTTCTTAGGGCAAGACATCATCATCTGGAACCAGGCTTCTCAAGAGTATTGACACCTCAGTCAATGACATATTGACATCAATGACAACCTAGACTAACAATGCCCCCCTTTGTGATTGATGGCAATATTCTTGTCATTCCAACCTTCTCTCCCCCTTTGACACCAATGGAAAATGGGGTGCCCAAGAACTCCCCCTGCCAAGCTACTCCTTTTGTTCACGACTAGTAGTTCTTCTTTCTGGCAATGTGGTCCATGATATGTTTGCATTTCTTCATGTCGTGAACCAACTCCCCCTGTCTTCACGACCTCCTCTAGCTCATGAAAGATTACCTGCTTAGTGATCAAGTGAAAGAGATCTTCAATAATATTTCATGAATGAATAACGGATCATGTTCTTCAATGGAATTTCTCCCAAGAGACGATCTATCGAGGATGATTGTCCATGCGGCTCATCAAGGATTTCATTTGGCCCATTCATGGATAGCTTCTACAAGAATGCCTAATCATCATAAGCTCCCCCTAACTGAATGCATGGTCTTCTTTCTGACAGAATCTCCCTATCAAATACTTAGATTATCAAAGCTCAGGTCAACAACATGTGTTGTTGGCTGGAGAGTTCAAGAGATTTTTGGATTGTATTTGCTTCCTTCTCCATTGTTAGAGTCCAACCCTAAACCCCTTTTTTACGTAATAGGATCGAGTCATAGTTAAGTAAAGAGTCAATAATGCCCATATTAATAATTGTAAGTGGTTGACCTACATTTAAAGAAGGGACCACATTTAGTTGAAAATGGGCCATGGTATTAGATAGATGGTATTAATGAGAACCATGGTATTGACCCATGGTATTGCATGTATGAATCCTATATAAACGATATAGAATCCCTCGAGGAGCATCGTGTCTTATTTTGTAATTGATCCCAGCTCTATTGGAGGTTTCCCCCTCAAAGAGGCAAGTGAACATTTCTTTCCTTTCTAAATAATAAAATACTTGTTGTTATCTCTTATTGTTCTGTGTTCTGGGTATATTTCTTCGCATATTTGGTATTTTGGTATCTTCTTACAGGTCAAGAGCATAACAAGTGGTATTAGAACACTTTCCAAGGCTAGTGGGATCTCCATTTTTAGCAAAAAAAAAAATTGGCTCGAGACGTGTTCAGACGTCTTTAAACCACGGGATCTGTCATTGAGTGCATAAACCTGCGGATTTGGGGAGGCATGCACGCAGGAAATACAAGAGGTGTTCACGCTTGTTGGACTCCCTTGTAACCCTCGTGGGTACCCCTTCGAGTAGTAGCGCATTAGACAGAACCGCACACGGACTGTCTTCCAAGTACCCTCTGGGTATATCGGAAGCCCCCTAGGCTCTCTTGAAACCTCGCCATAGATAAACTGTCGGTCGTCTTGCTACTACAATGCACCGAGAACAACACTCAAGGAGATTACTTGCGCGTACAATAGGGTAGTCGGGTTGTACAGTTAAGGGTAGAGTTGATCCTCCTTGGTTAGTGCCCTGAAATATTGGGCCGAGTACTACTGTCAGACCCTTATGTATATTGGGATCTGCAGCACCTGACACTCCTTGAGACCATAGTTCCCTTGTCTCTCTCTAGATCATGCATCATCTTTTCCAGATCAGATCTAGCAGGTGGGGTTCTGTTGCAGCCGCAACAATTAGCTCTGCTATTTAGATCTATCAGATCCACCAATCAGATTTATCAGACCTGCCATTCAGATCTTGCTATTGGGTTTTGTATCAGTCGCCATAATCAAATCTGCCATTCAGATCTAGCAGCAGGGGTTCGATCACTGCCACATTCCTACTCATACTCTATAGTTGAGGGTTAGCTAATTTATGTGGGCCCCTATACCTTTGCGTGATTCTCGCAGGATATTGGGCAGAATTGACTTTTCTGGGATTCGGCTACTGCAGTATTTTGAGACCCTCCCGATACGCTTATAAGAGACAGCCCATAAGAATTAGATCGACGAGCTGAGAAAAGTGGTACCATTCACTTGTTAGCATCAAAAGTTTTGGGTGGTCCCAAATTTTAAGTGCACCAGGTCGGTGCATGGTACAAATCAGAGCTCAAGCTATGGCCAATGAGAAGATCGACACCCTTGAACAAAAGTTGGACATTGTACTGACGTCGCTCAAGACCTTAGCTCACACACTCATAAAGGGAAAATCGAAGGAACACTCGGAGGCATATGCTTTCAATGAAAACATTGAGGGTGAGTCTAGCCATTCTCTTCACCTCTTTGGCAACCACCAACAGTCCCAGACGCGACCACCCAAGCTGGACATATATAAATTTAATGGCTCTCATCCGGCCACATGATTAGCACAAATGGACCAATATTTCACACTGAATCACATCAGAGATGATGCGACTCAGCTTAGTGTGGGTAGCACGTACTTGGACAATGAAAGATGGAAATCGTGGCAGTGGCATCAACATTGCTAAGGAAGACCCGTGACTTGGCAGACATTCTCAAAAGCTCTTACAGATCGCTTTGACCATGAATCTAACTTTTTGGTTCATCTCACTAAGCTTTGACAGACATGAACAATGAACGAATATATTACAGCCTTTGAAGAATTAGCCTTCTGCATAGGAGGTCTACACGATCAGTTCTACTTGGAATGTTTTGTCAGTGGTCTCAAAGAAGACATACAAGCCCACATCTGACTGCAACACCCAACCTCATGGCTGGATGCTTGCAAGATTTCTCGTGAAGCAGAACATGCATTAGAGGCCCAGTCCAATCACCCAAATTTCATAACCAAGGGTCACCCCACCCAAGATCAAAGCACTACCCAAACACTTCAAAAGGTGTCACCAACGGAAATGGCGGAAAGAAGAAAGCAAGGATTGTGTTACTACTGTCATAAGAAATACTCACCCAGGAATAAATGTAAGGAGCCCAAATCTTTCAAATTGATGCTACCGATCATAGTTCATCGGAGGAAGCCCCACCACTTGAGGAACTAGAGGAGGAAAACGAGGACAACCAGCCAGACAATGTACCTGAAGAACCAGTTATCTCGCTTCATGCTTTGGCAGGGATTTCTTCTCCCTAAACTCTCAAAGTCAGAGGTTTTATTAAGCATCGCCCTATAGTAGTCTTGATTGATAGTGGCAGTACGCATAACTTTATCCATCAAAGAGTCGCGGAAGAAGTGCATTGTTTTGTCAGAGCAGTCTCTAACTTCCAGATACAAATTGCTGATGGGGGGACAATGAAATGTGAAGGCCGCTATGAAAATGTCAAACTTCAAATGGGGGATTATCAGTTAAAGACCCGCATGTTTTCCATACACATGGGAGGGTGTGACATTGTCTTGGGTGCTAAATGGCTCCGCAAACTCGCCCCAATCACAATGGATTTCTAGGAGTTATATATGAGCTTTAAGCATAACAACCACACACATACCCTCCGCGGACTCCAGGCTGGTGATCCCTCTATCATCAGCTCGCATAGGATGGAAAAATTGTTGAAAAAGGGCCACCATGGAGTTATAGCCCAATTTAATGCCATCTAGGCCTGCGAACCCACTTCTCTTCATATTCGTCCTGAGATGCAACATATCTTAAACAACCATCTTCCAGTCTTTGACAAGCCTCATGAGCTTCCACCCTTGAGAGGGGAACATGATCATAGCATTACCTTGGTCCCAGGGGCCCAACCACCAAATGTGAACCCATATAGATATTCATTCGCCCAAAAGAATGAAATTGAAAAAATCATCAAGGAACTCTTGGAAGCAGGCGTCATTCGTCCTAGCATTAGTCCTTATACATCGCATGTGGTCATGGTGCTCAAGAAAGATGGGGAATCGTGTATGTGTCTAGACTTGAGTGACCTCAACAAGTTGATGGTCAAAGACAAATTCCCCATCCCGGTTATCGATGATTTGATGAATGAACTAAATGGGGCTTAATTCTTTACTAAGATCGACCTTCGCTTGGGCTATCACCAAATTCACATGAAAGTAGACATTCCAAAGACTTCTTTCCGAACTCATGAAGGCCATTATGAGTTCCTAGTCATGCCATTTGGTCTTTGTAATGCCCCATCCACTTTTCAGAGCCTCATGAACTACCTGCTCAAACCATATCTCAAAAAAATTGTCCTTGATTTCTTTGATGACATCCTCATCTACAGTCGCACCTGGGCCACACATCTTCAGCATGTAGATCTGCTCTTGCAACTGCTCCAGAAGCATAAATTATTTGTCAAGATGTCCAAGTTCTCTTTTGGCATCGAAGAAGTTGAGTATTTGGGCCACATTGTGGGATGTGAAGGTGTCAAGGTGGACCTAAAAAAGATCCAGGAAACGTAGGATTGGCCTCAACCAAAGACCTTGAAGAGATTAAGAGGATTTTTGGGTCTCATGAGCTGCTATCTCAAATTTGTCCGCAATTATGGTCGCATTGCTAGACTCCTCCCTCACCTCCTCAAGAAAAATTCATTTCTCTGGAATGATGAAGTGCAACAGGCATTTATAGCTCTCAAACATGCCATGTGTTCCACTCCCGTATTAGCACTACCCAAATTCACCAAATATTTTGTGATTGAATGTGATGCTTCAAGTACTGGTATTGGGGCGGTCTTAATGCAGGAAGGTCGACCCTTGGCCTTCACTAGCCTGTTATCACTCAAGTTGTTCCTGCCTCCAGAAGGGAATACGGTCAAGGTAACCACTAACCAATCTTTTAGCTGTAGATCCTAGCCAGTCTGCAACCAGAGAGGGCTCTCTCTTTGTGATTTAGATTTGTTTGATTATGTGTTAGGCTAGTTAGGAAGCACAAGTTTTGTTTGGTGTTTGGAAGATGACATTCAGTAGAACAAGGATATAACTTGAGAGAAGTTCAGACCATTGGGTTGATGGAGTCGAATGGGAATGAACCTCTGGGTATGGTTCGTTTGATAGTTGGAAGATTACAGAGCAAGATAATTAAACACAGAACAACTTTCAAGCTGTAATAAGATGAAATGAAGTCAAGGAATGAAAGGAAATCAAGAATCTTTCATTATGTTAACAGAGGGAAATTGTGAAAACATTATCAGGGAGCAGTTAAGAATTCCTTGATGATATTTAGGGTGGAAGAACCAGGGAGACAAGAGCAGTCAATAATTCTTGCCAATGCTAGTCCTGTGGAAAACATAAAAAAATTACAGGAATTGAACACAAAGTACAGCAAAGTAAATTCTAGGTTATCCTTTTTCCCTGTAACTTAGAGCATGATATTTAGATGATAAATAAAACACAAACATAGTAACACATGAGTAAAGAAAACTTATTGATCCATGCATTAACACGAGAATTCTGCAATATATCCCTCTGCCATTGATTCCACAACCAGCTAGTTCACCGACATGGTATACGAGCAATTTTTATTTCAGAAGAGTTCTCAAAACTTATAGAGCAGGTCCAGAATGATATTCACCAGCCAACAATAATACATCTCTTCAGAAAGTATTTATAAGAAGTTTACAAAAGATCCAGTAGGAAAATATCAAGAAATAAATTTATCCGTCTACTTTGGCAGGGGAAATAACTGATGTGGAAAACAGCGCAGTAATAAATGAGGAAATAACTATGTTGTATTGGCTACTTTAGGTCTCCCATTATTGCTGACTTTTTGGCTCTAATAGTCGATTGATGGTTGCTTCCTTAATTTGCGTTCCTGATGTGCTGTCACTTGCCACCTGTGCCCGAGTTTGTTTCGGCTTTTTAACATGAATTCCATCCTTGGTCGATTTGATTTTCTGATAGGAGACCCTTATATTACCTTTACCTGTAATGCAGACAATTTACAAAAAGGAGAGTCAAACTACCTTGGTAAGACCTCCAGCATGCTCTGCCACCATTGATCTGTTGGTAATTGATGTTTTTTTAGTTTAATCAATGTCTCATTAGCTTCAGTATACCTGTAATAATTTGGCTGGAATTCAAAGAGATGTGCTATCTCATGCTCAATAAAAAAACAAACTTTCCAGTTTATCATATAAACTTTGTCTAGAGGAAGGCACTATCTCTTCTGAGCTTCTTGATGATGTTGTAATGTGATTGGTCACATAGGTATTTAGCCTATGAGCATATTGTTCCTATTTTAACGGCCTCCCATTGCTAGTGAATAGGCTGGGTAAACCTTTGCTCTGTAATACTACAATTTTTCGTCTGAAGGCATTTACCTCTGTCTGCATTTCTTGACATTTTATTTCTACAGTTTGAACAAAATTCCTCATAGTCAGCACCTTCTTGACTCTCAAAATAGTCTTTGTCCTGTTCTGAATGTCTAGAGATGCTAATTGCTCACTAGTATGAGTATTCAAAAAATGAATCAATTGATTGGCTTGCTCAGGCTTGTTTGCCAATAATGCTCTGGCCTTTTGAGTTTCGTATTGAGCTACCCCTATCAATTCCATCTGGTCAAAAATAGTTTGTATTGTTGTCCATTGATCAGCAATAGATTGGCCAATCTTATCCCACAAAATGGTCTTGATTTCTGTTAGAGTTCTATGAAGAGTGAGGTCCTTCTCCAAGGCTTTTATTTTATTCTCTAAGGCCTTCACTTCCCTTGTCTTCTCAACTAAAGTCATTTTTTATTTGTCATAACTTACCTCAATCTTGGCCAGTTTTTCCTTGGTCTCTTTTAATTCTACCATTTGGATTTCTAAAGCCTTTATTTCTTTCATCATCTCTTCCATGCTCAAGCTGGCATCTTGTATTGTTGCTGCTGAAGTCGAGGTACCTTCTGTTGATGCTGGATCAGTGGGACAGGTTGTTATGGTGACTATTGGAGGAGGAACTGTAAGAGTTGGAGCTATTTGAGCTGGCTGAGAGGCTGATTCCTCTTGTGTTCCTTGTACCTCTGTATCCAGCAATCTTTGATTCATCCTCATTAAAAAACTGACCACATACTCCTCTTCTTTTTGTTGTGCCACCTCTGTGGTCTGAGGATGTATTGTAGCTGGTAGCTTAAGCTGTCTTCTAAGGGCTGCTATGTCTTCCTCCTTATTTCTTATTAAGGCCTGTGCGCCTTTTGGATCCTTGGGATCATGTCCTAATTCTATGATAATATCTTCCAAGGATTTTATTCTATTATCCTTGGCTAATGAGGAGGCATTTTCCAGCTCCAATTGGGTAGAAGTGTTATACAATGAGTTCTACAGTTTATGAGCCATTAATGCTTTGTCTGCCAAGGTGGAGTATACCATTTCTCCAGCTTGTTTGTGTAACTCAATCTGGTCCATTGGGTGGATGTCTTTAGCAAGAACTTCCATATTGGTCCTGATGTAATTAGCAGCTAACTCTAGCTGTTGTATGGTGGGCCTGAAGTGACTAAGGGTCATCTTCCCTACTTGAATATCATAGGCTGCCATTAGCCTTTGTTGATTGGTGGGAGCCATTCTCAACAATTGGTTATATAGTTGAAACCTCACTGGTTCATTTCTAGCCTTGATTTCCGTGAATGTTGTCTTGATGTTAGAGCCTTGCTTGCTCTATTGCTTGGTGGATGTAACCTCCACACCAGGTTGCCTGTCTTGCTCTTGCTGAAATGAGCTAGTCGATGTTTCCAAAAATGGAGGGATCGGTTGTTCAGAAGTTCCCTCAACCCTAAGGTTTCCTGTTGTTTCCTCTGTGAACTCTTCTTTAGAGTAGGGGTTCATCCTTTGTCTCTTCTCACCTTGCTGATCTGTAGATGCCCATGTGGGTGTCTCTTCTAGTCTGTCCCTTTTTTTGGCTCTTTCCTCATTAAGAGGAGTTTGTAGCACAGGGATCTCTGTTTCCTTTGCTTGTGTTGAAGGGCCTTGTTCTTGACCCTTTTCCTGGGTTGTAGATGGCGAATCTGCCATTGTATTTTGCTACTCTGAATGTTGTACTTCTTTTCCTTTTCCAGCAGGTAGAGTAGTCTCTTGAGCAGGTTGTTGTGAAGGTGTGGCAGATGATGTGCTCGTTCCAATGTGTTGAGGCAGTGTGAAAGGGACCTGTCCAAAATAATCCAGGTCAATTCTCTTCTCAAGGTCTTTCATTTCTTTTTCTAATCTTTCTTCTTCAGTAAGATCTTCAACTAGTGTGCCCTCTACCCATTCCTGTCGATTAGCATATTGTTCAATTTGAGGGATTGGTTGGTGCACATATCTTGAAAGCTTGTTTTTTACTCTTATAAAGCTTATGAAATGTTCAGGGTCATATGGTGCCCAATAAAAACTTTGTTTCAGCATAAGTTC
>APFE031577680.1:65176-78111 GCA_000404065.3 Pinus taeda
ACTTAGTGAAGGCGACTCTTTTCACTAAGCTCCATCATCTTGTTGCAATCTCAACAAGCATTTCTTGTTGCACACTTTTCAACACATTCCACATTCACGAGGATGTTTAAGAATGTGTGAGCAACAAAAAAGACCACAAACAAAGAATTAAAATGAGGTGAACCCAAGCCCAGGGTGACATATGTTCCATGTCATCAACATTGTTGAATAAAAGAGGGATTTGTTTGGGATAAATGATTTTCTCATCGGAATTCAATGATTTTTTTTCCAAAAAATTAGAAACTAGGAGTGCTTAAATTGTTTTTTTAATGGTAGAAATGGATTCAACACCCTCAATAATCCCGGAGCACCTTAATTCTAAAACTTAACACCTATAACCTAGATTTCTATTTTTTATTTTTCCATATTTCATCAAAATCATACCGGAAAAACCATTATTTTCCAATTGAACGTAACCTATTTAGACGATGCTATAAAAAAACATTGCATAAAAAGTGGAAATATTAGACAAGCTTGTACATATAAGCCTTACACCCTAGTTTCGGGACTCATCTGAAATGAAAACAACATGCAATATATGGTGTCGACCTTTGGCCTTTAGTTATGTCAACAAAGACACAAGAGTATTGCCTCGTGATTTGTTGGTCAAATTTCTCGTGTGACCTTTGGCCTTCACTCATGTCAATAAAGACACAAGAATATTACCTCATGATTTTGGTCAAATTTCCCATGTGAATTTTGGTATTGGAAAAGACTTCATCAGTAATAAACTTACAATGAGATGGTTGAATGTTTTTGGGGATAATTTAATTCTTTTATCCTCAACTAGACCTCTCGATGAGGCTTGACATATGTTCCACATCATTGAAATTGTGTAATTAAGGATGGATTTGTTTGCGATAAATGTTTTCTCCAAAATATCTGAAACTAGGAGTGTTTAAATTGTTTTTTTAATGGTAGAAATGGATTCAACACCCTCAAGAATCCCGGAGCACCTTAAATTCTAAAACTTAACACCTATAACCTGGATTTCTAAAAAAATCTGCCATATTTCATCAAAATCATATTGGAAAAACCATTTTTTTCCAATTGAAATCATCACCTATTTAGACAATTGTATAAAAACTTATTGCATAAAGAAAGTGGAAATATTATACAAGATTGTACACATAAGCCTTAAACCCTGGTTTTAGGACTCATCCAAAATTAAAACAACATGCAATATATGGTATCGACCTTTGGCCTTTAGTTATGTCAACAAAGACACAAGAGTATTGCCTCGTGATTTTTTGGTCAAATTTCCCATGCGACCTTTGGCCTTCAGTCATGTCAACAAAGACACAAGAATATTGCCTCATGATTTTGGTCAAATTTCCCATGTGAATTTTGGTATTAGAAAAGGCTTCATCAAGAATAAACTTAGAGTGAGATGGTTGAATTTTTTTGGGGATAATTTAACTCTTTTATCCTCAACCGATCCTCCCTATGAAGTTTGAACATGTGACTTGGAATGGTTTCCATCCTCAACCCCTCCCCATGAGGTTTGAACCTGTGACCTGGACAAGACTAAACTCCACTCAAACTAGCTAGTTTACATCTCATGAGTTCAACCTCCATCTTATTGTGCCGAAATACACCTAATATGATAGACATGTTGTTATGTAACGTCCTATTTAACCCTAAAAATAAAAATAACCCTACATGAAAACATTTTTATTCGATCAAAATAAAACAAATGTAATTAATAAATAACATTAAAATAAATTTAACTTCATGGTATTCACTCATGGTATTGATCCATGGCATGAGAACCCATGGTATTCATGTGGAATATAACCTATTTGAAGGGTGAAATTAAACCAACCTAAATCTATCTTAACTCCAGATTTACCAAGTGCAGATTGGGATCAAATCTCTTGAGATGCAAACCTCTTTTAGAGTGAGAAGGATTTGATCCCCATCTGTGCCTGGTAGATATGAAGTTAATATGGATGTTGGCATAAATTATGAAGTTGAACCTCCATGTTATTACGCTAATAGGCACTCTCCACCCCAATATGAGACGTTGTACTGTAATATCATGTCCTAAAAACATTTTAACTTGGTTACAACCATAAAAATCCTGGTTAGGTGGTCTCAACTTGCCCATTGGGAAACCAAGTCTGTTGACCACCTAACTGCATTATAAGACATCCAATAGTAAAAAATACTTAGTCTATCTATCCATGCTATATAAACTTGATTTTCATGTCGACAACCATATTCTAGTTGTCTATATATATGACTGCAAACTATAAGTTAAAAGCTATCCGCATGAAAACTAATAAAAAATGGACTAAGAGTCAGCATTTTATTCCTCCTACTCGGCGTATGCCGATGTAACTAGGGTCAGGTCTTTCGTGTTGCAGCTTGCCAGCTCAGTCGATACGAACAAGCATGGGAAATTTTTCTTTATACGATCCAAGCGGCCATCTTGTTTCTGCAATTGAAATTGAATTTTTTGAAAGTCCTAGACAAAAGTCATGCAGATTTGTTCCATGGCCTTGCCCAGGAGGCATTTCATAAGCCAATGCAAATATAAGGTTTACTTGTATTATGTCTCTCAACCTCTGGTGTGTCCCGGACCTGGAACCAGGAGCTTCTAATCCTCCGTGTCAGCTGCCTCCATGCTCGCTTGGTGATTTATATCTTCCTCCCATTCTGCTATGAGTTGTTTGATTTCCTCCGTGTTGCCATTCGCATAAGCAGTTGCTGCTTCCTGGATCAGTTTGGCCATGGGATTTCTGCCACGATTTTTTCCCGCAGTGCTCGACTCGACCTCAGCCACGCTCCCCTGGGATCTCTTCCTTCGGCCCTTGGCTTTCACTGCTTGACCCGTTGCCTTAATGCCCCTGTCCCTTCTAGCCAACTTCTGTCATTGGCCAGAGATGAGCCTCTGTGCTTTTCTCAGCCAAGGAAAGTTAGATCTTGGTTGACCTGTTACGGGAACAAGAAACCATAATTTCCAAAACATTATTTTTTGAATTGCCGTCATCCAAAGGTTTTTCCAATGCAACAAATCCGCCACCCACAATTTATGTGCATAACCCTTGAACGTAAGGAGCCCCCACCCGTGACTCCCAAGAAGCCCCTACATGGCCCCTGCCTTACTCACACTGCGACCATGGTCTTGGAAGTGAGGTGCATGGCCACCTACAAAGCTTTTAGCTCGGAGGTCAAGCCTACAGGAACCACACCCCTCTTCTCCTTTTCCCCTCGTTGACTACCACTTCACCCATTCCCCCTGGCTTAGCCTCAGCTTAGCTTGACTCTAGTCCTTTTGGCAACTCAACGTGTAAACCCTAGCCCGCACGAGGCATCTAACCCACAACTTGTTAGCCAAACCCCTTCCCTACAGCAGCTGAGGTTGGCTTGGCCAATGTTCTAAGCATGCTAATTCCACAATTTCAGAAGACCCCATCCTGTGACAGCCTCCCCCCAAATAACTCCCTTAAGGGGCTTAGCGTCAGAGCATTCCAACAACTAGACTGGCCTTAACACAAAGACAATTACAACTTCCTTACCCTCGACCCCCGGGTTTGCCAAGCAGACAATAAATTGGGATTCGCTCGGGTAGACTCTCTCTCGACCCAACCCAATAATCCCCATGCGAGAGAGACGAATGCCGAAATGGAGTGACGCCCATGCAGACCCCATGGTACTAAGATTATTCCCACATGCCTCCTCCTCCAGGCTAATCACACCAACCCAACTGCTCTCCCCCACAAACCTTGTGCCCCCATGCAATCCCCAATTAACAGACCAAGCCTAGGGAAGCATAATGGATTGTAGGCAGAACCAGTTAACATACTCGATAACCCATGTTTGGAGTCGTCGTATCACCTTGCCTTCCCACAGTCGTTGCCCCACTTTCATTGTTGTCACGTCTGTTCTTCCACCCTCTGAACTTTTATCCTTCTCTGTGGTCAATAATGTCAACCGCATGCAATTGCCACCTTCCCTTGTCCTACTTCCCTTAAACATGCGGACGACCACCATGCCTTGCGCTTCTAGCATGTGGGAAGCGGTGGCATCATTCCTTGGTGTCCTTTTCATTATGAAAACCTTAATGGCTTTGTCTGCCAGCTCACACCTCGATCGAGGAAATAAAATTGAAATTAAAATGAAATGAAATAATTAATAATTAATAATTATAGTTACAGATAAAATATTTTGATTCGTCAAATAAAATAGAAATAAACATAAACATAAAATCAATAATTATATTTAAAATTATTGACTCTAAATCTACCAAGTACCGAGAGAGATCAAATTTCTTAATATGCAAACCTCTTTTAGCGTGAAAAGAGATTTGAGCCCTCTTAGCACCTGGACCTTTTACAGTCAGTGATTTTGTTTGGCTTTTGGTAGTTGTTGATAGTCAGTACCATAATGCTATACTCACTAGTTGACACCGAAAACTGTCAAATGCAATTGTGTAAAGAGTACCTCTCAATATGGGCGAAGTATAACTTCAACAAGTCCCAGATTAAAGCTTATAGGTCTTTCTGCCATTACCAAATCAAAATTGTGGAGTAATGTTTGCTCTCAGGGTTATATCTTGTCAATTTATTTATTTCACTTGAAGCTTTATAAACAATTGAATTTCTGAAACCATTTTCATTAAATTTTTTGTATGGCTATTCTAGGGTTTATATTGTATTTCCATCATATGCGTGTTGGTGATTTTTCTTTAGACAAATGGAAAGATATAATTTTGTTCCTGGCAGAAAGTTCATAGCCTGTACAATGAATTTGTGTTCCATTATAATCTATATATCCATAATGAAGCTCTCCACCACAATCTAGAATTTCTTGTTTTTTCAAGGCATGGAAGATCATGTAGTTGGAAGTCAATATATTAAGTTATCTACCCCACCTGTGGAGAAATTAGTTTGCATTAATGGAATTAGTAAATCCTTTTCATCATTAAACCCTGTGGAGAACATCAAAATTGCCTCAACATCATGTTCAAAATTCCATTTGTATGTTAGGTTTTTAGAAGGTCTAACAAGTTACGAAAAGCTTTTGGAAATGCCAAGAGCTAATATCTAGGACGAGACTTCATATCAATTGCCATTCACCTATTTGCACCTGAAAAATTCTCTGCAGACCATACATATCCAACAACACCATTGTTACCACAGTAGCTTGAAAGTTGTGTTACAAGTCACCCACAAGTAAAGAGTGAAATTTATGAAATAATGGCACCAAGGTTAGCCACTATCAAGATGCTAGGAGATTATTTGTATATATTGCTTTGTGGTTTCCACTGTAAAGTATTGAGGAAGGTATGTATGCTCCATGTCCATAACATTCCCTTTTCCTCTTCTTGTTATTACTTCCTTCGATGTACATGGCATGACACGAAGAATGACAGTGAAAGCAACATCACCGCCAACCACATATTATCAATCCATGTAGCTAACTTCAACTATCTCAAATGAATCTGCAGGTAAGGGGAAATCCTTAAATGACATGAATATATGTCGATGTCGAGTGACAAAGGTTCCCATGGGAGATGTGTCCAATCCTCCTCCACCACAAATTATGCTTCTCCAAAGTCATGTGCTAAAACCTGGTATATTACCTTTATATGATCTTTTTGAGTACATGTCTTCAAATCTAGTACATGTTTTTGTGAAAGTAACCAAGTGTGCCTATGTCGTCTAGGGCTCCACACCTTCCTCCTCCAAAATTATAAGGCATAGTCCAAGCAAGTAAACCAAACTTTACCATGGAACCACCAAGCGTCATCCATATACCAAACATTCTATATCAAATAAAACACACATGAAAATTCTTTTAGAATGATTATAAATATTAACGATGTATAAAACATAATGAAAATCTGTTATTATTATTTTCTTTAACTATAGAAAACTTATCAATATTTTGTAAATAAATAATAACCATAAAATATTATATTATTATAATTCTCATTAAATAAACAATAGTTTATATATCTATATATATATATTATTTTGAATATTGGTAAAATTTATTTTTTTTAATTAAATAAAGTGGAGAAAACAATTTATCATCTTATTAGTTAATAATCATTAGATTAGTATTATTAGTTAAAATAATACTGATTCTACATAAATTCCACTTTTAAATTTATAATTTTAATTTATTATGGACCATATGGTTTGTGATTTGAAAAGCAAAATAGTTATAAATTAATACGTATGCAAACTCAACCGAATCTAAAATGGTAAAAAATTCCGCATCGTTAGATTCAGCCTTTATTCAATTCCGGTAATTTGGAATATAAAAAAACGTCATTTTCTGTATGCCATGGTTGATCCGGCTATGCTGAGTTGGCTTCAACATACTAGATCACAGTTTCCCACCAAGGCTTGGGAGTGTCCTTTACAACATGCGATTCTCAAAAAGCGCGGAATGCTACTATTTACAATTCTCAGTACAATGGGCCCGCAAAATTACTCTCTTCACTTCTCGAAACCCCATTCCATGCTCTATTTACTTAAAATTATATTATTCAAATATATAATTGAATTTAATATGTAGTAACATCTGTAAATAAAAAGAATAATATAAAAATAATCAATTTAAATATAAAAAATATTTCAAAAAATTTCAATTCCGAAAGAAAAAGATCTAATAAAAAATTATATCACCCTATTCCCAAATTCCAGAGGAAAAAAACGGAATTATAAGAATTAGGCTTCACCGTTTTAAAATGCGTTACTACTTTGCAGTTAACTTTCTCATTAACGAGGTTATTTATTAAACGGTCAATCAATGGCACTGTCACTTTTCGGAAGCTGCCAACGTGGCATAAGCCACTTATTAGATTCGAAAGCAGCGTGGGGTTCCCTCTCACTTCAGAGACCGGATGAAGCCGGTTGCCACGTCCAACCCTCGGAAGGAATTTGGTTTTCCCTCTATGAGAAAGTACAGTGTGCTCGGCATGGCTATTGAAGCCAGATGGCACGTCGACCCTGATCACACGGCATGTCACATGGAACATATAAAGCTGTGTACGCAGCAGCGACGTGCAGTGGCATCGCGCAATTAAGACATATATTTTTAATGAGAAACGCCGATATGGAGTAAAGAATGAATGAGAATTTAATGAGATTAAAGATAGTTTATGAGATAGCTTGTTTTTGTATTTGGTTGATGTATTCGACTTTTTTCCGCTAAAGTCTCACAATAAACACTCCTAACTTCTCTATAAACCTCTTACTAAATAGAATATTCCAAGAGCTAACTACCAAAATATCCACATAATTTTATCTGTTGTTTTTGAAGTCTTCACATTCTGAAATGAAATGCCTAGATGAACAAAAAATACATACTATTTCCTCCTATACTTTTTTTGGCATTTTCCAATGTTGTGTTTCACAATGGAGTTGATGAGAATTAGTTTGTTAAGTGTGCAATAAGAATTTTGCCTCTCCAAGAAATATTGGCCTCTATGTACACTTTCTGTTGATGATTATGAGTGGGATTAAACACTTCAATATAATATTTTTTCTTTCTCCCTAGGTCCTTATCTCAAATACACTTGTAGAACTTATCCATAACAAAAGCTTTTATCTTTTTACTATTTATGGGACACGTGATCAAGCAAATAAGAAGATGTAGGCTATAAGGAGAGTAAATGATGAATAGAACGATGTGTGACACTCCACTAAACGGAATGTCGTATTCTATGTGCTACATGTTTTTGAGGTTTTGTGGGTTTATTTTTTGGTTTAATTTGCTCAACTGGGTAGGGAAATTTGCTCAATTGGGTAGGGATTTGTTGGAATCACAAGTTTGAGTTATGAACTTTCTACAATCCAAGAATTTATGGGTTACCCAAGATCCATAAAGAGGGAGTTCCTCTTAGCCATTGGATCCCCAACCTATGAGCTCGCTAAGTATGTTGCAAAAATCCTTAAGCCCCTTGTCGGAAATACTGATTCTTTCATCAAAGACTCCCATGACTTTGTGAATCTTATTAAGAATGAGAAGATAGAACGTGATGAAATCCTTGTTAGCTTTGACGTAGTGTCCTTATTCACCAAGATTCCTCTTGATGAAGCCATCCAGGTTAGAAAAGATGTTACTGATCCAGGAACTGCAAGATTGGCCGAAATCTGTTTGCGATCAACTGTTTTCACCTTCCAAGGAATATATTATGAGCAGACATCAGGAGTGGCAATGGGATCACCCCTTTTGACAATCGTGGCAAACTTATACATGGAATACTTTGAAAAGAAGGCCCTAGAATCTTACCCTTTGAAGCCAGCACGGTGGAAGTGATTCGTCGATGATACCAATATAAAATGGACACATGGTAAAACAGAGCTTGACAAGTTTTTTATTCACCTAAATTCCATCTCTTCAGAAATAAAATTTACTATGGAGCTTGAAGAAAACATGAGCATCCCATTTTTAGACGTTCTCATCATCAGGAAAGAGGATGGCTCCCTAGGGCATAAGGTTTTTAGGAAGTTAACCCACAGAGAAAGCTACCTCCATGCTGATTCCCACCATCACCCAGCCTAGAAATTTGGTGTTCTAAACACTCTTGCTATCAGGGCCCTTCGAATTTCTGACGCTGAGCATCTGAATGAAGAAAAGAAGCATTTGGTCTCAACTTTTAAGAGTATAGGCTACAAAGAAAATGAGATTAAAAGAGCCATAGAGAAAGCCAAGAAAATGATGTTATCTCATGAACCTAAGTTTCAAGACCAACCTCAATGTGGTAGGGTATTTCTGCCTTATATTCATGGAGTTACAGATAAGATTGCTAAAATCTTGAGGAAGAAAAACATAAACACGCAATTCTCAGCGCCTGGAACCATTAGGCAAGGTATGAGATCTGTCAAGGATAGTATTGATAGACATCAACTTAAGGGAGTCTATAAAATAGATTGCTCATGTGGTAAAAGCTACATTGGTGAAACAGGTCACTCCCTGTAGACCAGACTCAAGGAACATGGTGCTGATATTAAGAATGAAAGGTCTCGTACTTCGGCCCTGGCAGAGCACTCCTCAAAAACTAAACACCATGTTTGCTTAGAAAGCGCCTCAATTATCGCTAGGGAAGAACAACATCATAGGCGAAAGATTAGAGAAGCTCTTGAGATTATCAAACACCCGCATAATCTCAATAGAGAGAATGGTATGGAGATTAGTTGAAACTGGCTTCCCCTAATCAGAGAAATTAAGGTCACCAATACTTCTCAGGTCTAGCATTATGTGGTAAAATTACCTCTCACCCCGCCCCTCTTTCAAAACTTAGTAAGTTAGTAACCCCGCTATATTAATCTAAGTATAATAATAATAATAATAATAATTAGCACATAATTAATCATTTACAATAATAATTATGATAATAGTTATTACTAATATCATTAACTATTATTATATCATCATGATTATTAAAATTAATTAAAAATCTATTAATTAGTTAAATTTATTATAAAATTGAACATTTACTATTTTAATTATTAATATTAATTATTATGTCTTGATATTAATTATCAATTATTATTACTAATAATTATTAATTATTAACTACTTATATTGATTCTTAATATTATAATATCATTTTTAATATAGTAATTATTATTATCAATACCAATTCATTTAAAATAGTTTTGAATAATTTTAATATTAATACATTACACTAATAATTCCTAATAATACCCCCGGATGTGGGTGCTTAAGGCTGAATTTAAAGCGACGGGACGGGCGAGCAGTGATGGCCACCTGCCCGCCATGTGCAAAAGCGCTGTGTCCACATGGGGGAAGGGACATTCTCAGCGGCGTGGGTTCAGGAATAAAAGAACGTAGCAGAGGAGCATTAATGCTCCGTTCACCTCTGCATGCGAAACAGGGCTCGGCTCCTCGGCTCCCATGAATGCCACAATAATGGCAGGAGCGCCTCGAGGCAAGGGCAGGTGCAATATTAACGGCTGCAGCATTGGATTTACCATGTTAATTCAGGCTTGGCTCGGGTTTCTTCTGCTGCCTCTGGCGCTGTTGGGGTTGAGCCCTTGTCTGAAATCACAGGTCATTCCCTCAATTGAGGTTGCTCCCAGCCTCTGTCCGTCTGTTTGGTATATGAATTTCCTACAGGATCCTCACCCGTCTGCTAGGTCCACTCCCCCGCCTGCGTTTGATTTACTCTGTATTCTGATATCCAATTCGGCTCTGTCCACCCTTGCAATTATGGTTCGGCCTTGACAACGAATGCTCAGCCGTCGAGGCACCACTCGTGGTGGGTCCTCGCGCCCTTCAATGGATGCGGAGACCTCCCATCATTGCCATTGCCATTGCCATTGCCCTCACGCTGAAGGTGCAAGTTTTCTTAGGCCTAGCCAATTTTTGGAAGCCAGCTCTCCTGGGTCCTCCTCCTCGCCCTCCTTTGGCTCAGTAGTTTTCACTTTCAATAGTTCTCTGAACCGTCCCCGGATCAACGCCCATGTTTCGGTGCTTTTCATTGAGGAGGCCCAAGAAGAGGGCGAATCCAACGCTCAAAGGGAGATAACACCAATAGCTGATACTACGAGAGCAATGGAGATGCCCTCTGCAGATCCTGCGAAGGTAACAGAGAGACCATCCAGCCAGAATGAGGATGTCAAGATGGAGCCTGTCACGACTGCAGCGGAGGAGGTCCAAGCACAGGACATGAAGGAATACGGCTGGTGCAGGATAGTGGAGGAGGTTCCTGAAGATTCATTTGCAACTCCTTCTCAGGTTACGTGGCCCGTAAGGGAGGGATTTTGTCAATTTCGATGTTTTTGGCTATGTAATTGTGTCAAAGCTGTTGTGTAACTGTGTCAATGTTGTAGAGAATTTGTCTGTGTTCAAGTTCTGGTTTTTTATACATGGATGGATACTGCTTTGTGTCAAAATGTTTTTGAGCTCCCCTGCGCGGGAATGGTCTTTTTTGATTCGTCTAGCCCCTGCGTGGGAAAGACTAATGGTCTGGTTCATCCTCTTAACTGCGAACGCTGCTGTTCCACGCTGCCATTACCTCCAGGCAGTTGGTTCTTTTTTGACAATTTGATTGGAATTGTACCCTAATTTTGTATATAATAGAACAAATGCTTCACCTCTCACGGAGGAAATGATAACACATTATGAGGATACAAAGAGCAACACCTTCTTTAGAGCAACACCACAACAATTGGAAGAAAAAAAAGAAAAAGGGCTTTGTTACAAAGTGGAAAGCAAAATTATGGCAACAAGGAAGTTTTCCCCTCACAACTATAAAGATGGAAGTGTTGTTTCTTCTGCCTTCCACAACCTACAAGGGTTACACCACAGCAATTGGAAGGAAAAAGAGAAAAATGGCTTTGTTACAATTGTGATAACAAATACATTAAAGGTCATAAGTGTGCTGAGAAGAAATTATTTTACATTGATTGTAGTGAGGAGGAAGAAAATGATCAAGAAACGTCAAAAGAACAGTACATACACCAGGAACCAACCCCACAGAAAGAAGAAATGAATCCGACCATATCTTGTAAAGCATTTGAAATAATTACCACTCCTAAAACTCTCAACATAGAAGGACATATCAAGAAAAAAAAGGTTCAAGAAGTGAAAGATTACATCGAGAAAGAAAAAATAAATCCGACCATATCTTGTAATGCATTGGACGGAATTACCAGTCCTCAAACTATCAATATAGAAGGACATATCAAGAAGAAAAATGTTCAAGAATTGAAAGATCACATCGAGTCTTAAGAAATCAATCCGACCATATCTTGTAATGCATTGGAAGAAATTACCACTCCTCAAACTATCAAGATAGAAGGGCATATCAAGAAGAAAAAGGTAAGAGTGTTGATCGATTCGGGCAGTACCCATAATTTTATTGATTGTAAGATAGCCAAGGAATTGAATTGCTTCCTATATCCAACATCAGAGTGTCAAGTGATGGTTGCAAGTGGAGGAACCATAAATTACTCTGGAAAGTGCCATAATATCAAGCTATCCATGAGAGAATATGTATTGAATAGCCCAATGCTTTCCATTCCAATGGGTGGTTCTCATGTTTTACTAGGAGTCCAATGGCTACAATCTTTGGGTACGATAGCTTTTAATTTTCAAGAACTTTTCTTGAAATTTTTTTGGGAAGGAAGGAAGTTGAATTGAGGGGTATCAAAGGAAAACCTGGAAAGATAATGAACTCTAACAGCATGATAAAGCTTCTAAATAAAGAACAATGGGGTATAACTGCTCAATTATGTTCACTAGAGGATCCCACATTGAGATCATGTATTTCTTCAGATCTCCAAAATGTTTTGGACAATCATTCCAAGGTATTTGAGACTCCCAAAGGCCTCCCACCCATTCGTGATCATGATCATGCTATTCATCTGATTCCACGAAGCGTTCCTCCAAACATCAGGCCTTACATATATCCATATGCCCAAAGGAGTGGGAACTCATTCAAAAGTTACAGAAGATCCCAGTTCGAATAGTATGGCGAGAACTTGACAAGAAAGGAAAAATCATATTGGACCCTGAAGCAGTCATAGAACCGAGAAATTGAAAGCTACAAAATAGATCAATTTCAGAGTATCTCATCAAGTGGAAGAACTTACCCGTTGAAGATTCCACATGGGAAGACAAGAATTTATACAAAAGCATCAAGAACTACTCAAACGTTGAGGACAACACTTTTTGAAGGAGAGGGGCATGTTAGGTCCCTATACTACTAGTGTAACCCCTTATTGTTATTAGTACAACCCCCTTAGTATATTGTTGTGCCCATGTAGTCCCCATATTGTTATTATTGTGCCCCATAGAAGCCCACTATTGTTATTATTGTGCCCTTACATTATTATTGTTATGTCGGCTTTGATTAGATTATGACCCCTTAGACTCCTATATATAGAAAGGAGGTCTTGTCATTT
>APFE031577680.1:78510-97460 GCA_000404065.3 Pinus taeda
AATAATTATTATGATATAAAAGAATATAACTATTTTACCAACATTGAAGATAAGAATAAATATGGGAACATGACATTCCACATTCACAAGGATGTTTAAGAATGCGTGAGCAACAAAAAAGACCACAAACGAAGAATTAAAATGAGGTGAACCCAAGCCTAGGAGTGTTTAAATTGTTTTTTTAATGGTAGAAATGGATTCAACACCCTCAAGAATCCTAGAGCACCTTAATTCTAAAACTTAACACCTGTAACCTGGATTTCTATTTTTTAATTGAAACTAGGAGTGTTTAAATTGTTTTTTTAATGGTAGAAATGGATTCAACACCCTCAAGAATCCTAGAGCACCTTAATTCTAAAACTTAACACCTGTAACCTGGATTTCTATTTTTTTTTTCCATATTTCATCAAAATCATACCGGAAAAACCATTCTTTTCCAATTGAACGTCACCTATTTAGACGATGCTAATAAAAAACATTGCATAAAAAAGTGGAAATATTAGACAAGCTTGTAGATATAAGCCTTAAACCCTAGCTTTGAGACTCATTTAAAATGAAAACAACATGCAATATATGGTGTCGACCTTTGGCCTTTAGTTATGTCAACAAAGACACAAGAGTATTGCCTTGTGATTTGTTGGTCAGATTTCCCATGTGACCTTTGGCCTTCACTCATGTCAATAAAGACACAAAAATATTACCTCATGATTTTGGTCAAATTTCCCATGTGAATTTTGGTATTGGAAAAGACTTCATCAGTAATAAACTTACAATGAGATGGTTGAATATTTTTAGGGATAATTTAATTCTTTTATCCTCAACTAGACCACTCGATGAGGTTTGACATATGTTCCACATCATTTACATTGTGCAATTAAAGATGGATTTGTTTGCGACAAATGTTTTCTCATCGGAATTCAGTGATTTTTTTCTCCAGAAAATCTGAAACTAGGAGCGTTTAAATTGTTTTTTTAATGGTAGAAATGGATTCAACACCCTCAAAATCCTGGAGCACCTTAAATTCTAAAACTTAACACCTATAACTTGGATTTCTAAATAAATCTGCCATATTTCATCAAAATCATATTGGAAAAACCATTCTTTTCCAGGTGAAATCTCCACCTATTTAGACGATGCTATAAAAAATTATTGCGTAAATAAAGTGGAAATATTATACAAGATTGTACAAATAAGCCTTAAGCGCTAGTTTCAGGACTCATCCAAAATGAAAACAACATGCAATATATGGTGTCGACCTTTGGCCTTTAGTTATGTCAACAAAGACACAAGAGTATTGCCTCGTGATTTTTTGGTCAAATTTCGCATGTGACCTTTGGCCTTCAGTCATGTCAACAAAGACACAAGAATATTGCCTCATGATTTTGGTCAAATTTCCCATGTGAATTTTGGTATTGGAAAAGACTTCATCCAAAATAAACTTAGAGTGAGATGGTTGAATGTTTTTGGGGATAATTTAATTCTTTTATCCTCAACCGACCCTCCCTATGAAGTTTGAACATGTGACTTGGAATGGTTTCCATCCTCAACCCCTCCCCATTAAGTTTGAACCTGTGACCTGGACAAGACTAAACTCCACTCAAACCAGCTAGTCTACATCTCATGAGTTCAACCTCCATCTTATTGTGCCGAAATACACCTAATATGATAGATATGTTGTTATGTAATGTCCTATTTAACCCTAAAAATAAAAATAACCTTACATGAAACCATTTTTATTCGATCAAAATAAAACAAATGTAATTAATAAATAACATTAAAATAAAGTTAACTTCATGGTATTCACTCATGGTATTGATCCATGGTATGAGAGCCCATGGTATTCATGTGGAATATAGCTTATTTGAAGGGTGAAATTAAACCAATCTAAATCTATCTTAACTCTAGATCTACCAAGTGCAGATTGGGATCAAATCCCTTGAGATGCAAACCTCTTTTAGAGTGAAAAGAATCTGATCCCTATCTGTGCCTGGTAGATATGAATTTAAGATGGATGTTGGCATAAATTCTGAAGTTGAACCTCCATCTTATTACGTCAATAGGCACTCTCCACCCCAATATGAGACATTGTAATGTAATATCATGTCCTAAAAACATTTTAACTCGGTCAAAATAAAATAAAATATTTTTTTGTTAAGCTTGGTAGATCCTTCTTTTTCATTATAAAATAAGTAAGCAAGTTACAACCATATAGATCCTGGTTAGGTGGTCTCAACTTTCCCATTGGGAAACCAAGTCTGTTGACAACCTAACTGCATTATAAGACATCCAGTAGCAAAAAATACTTAGTCTATCTATCCATGCTATATAAACTTGATTGTCATGTCCACAACCATATTCTAGTTGTCTATATATATGACTGCAAACTATAAATGAAAAGCTATACGCATGAAAACTAATAAAAAATGGACTGAGAGTCAGCATTTTATTCCTCCTGCTCAGCGTATGCCGATGTAACCGGGGTTAGGTCTTTCACGTTGGAGCTCGCCAGCTCAGTCGATACGAACAAGCATGGGAAATTTTTCTTTATACGATCCAGGCGGCCATCCTGTTTTTGCAATTGAAATTGAATTTTTTGAAATTCCTAGACAAAAGTCGTGCAGATTTGTTCCATGGCCTTGTCCAGGAGGCATTTCATAAGCTAATACAAATATAAGGTTTGCTTGTATTGCATCTCTCGGCCTCTAGTGTGTCCCGGATCTGGAACTAGGAGCTTCCAATCCTCTGTGTCAGTTGCCTCCACGCTCGCTTGGTGATTTATATCTTCCTCCCATTCTACTATAAGTTGTTTGATTTCCTCCTTGTTGCCATTCACATAAGCAATCACTGCTTCCTGGATCAGTTTGGCCATGGGATTTTCGCCACGACATTTTCCCGCAGTGCTCATCTTGGCCTTGGGCTCGCTCCCCCGCAATCTCTTCCCTCAGCCCTTGGCTTTCACTGCTCAACCCATTGCCTCAATGACCCTGTCCCTTCTAGCCAACTTCTGTCATTGGCCAGAGATGAGCCTCTGTGCTTTTCTCGGCCAAGGAAAGTTACATCTCGGCTGACCTGTTACGGGAACAAGAAACCATAATTTCCAAAACATTAGTTTCTGAATTGCCGTCATCCAAAGGTTTTTCCAATGCAACAAATCCACCACCCACAATTTATGTGCATAACCCTCGAACGTAAGGAGCCCCCACCCGTGAATCCCAAGAAGCCCCTACATGGACCCTGCCTTACTCACAATGCGACCATGGTCTTGGAAGTGAGGTGCATGGCCACCTACAAAGCTTTTAGCTCAGAGGTCAAGCCTACAAGAACCACACCCCTCTTCTCCTTTTCCCCTCGTTGACTACCACTTCACCCATTCCCCTTGGCTTAGCCTCAGCTTAGCTTGACTCTGGTCCTTTTGGCAACTCAACGTCTAAACCCTAGCCTGCACAAGGCATCTAACCCACAACTTGTTAGCCAAACCCCTTCCTTGCAGTAGCTAAGGTTGTCTTGGCCAATGTTCTAAGCATGCCAATTCCACAATTTCAGAAGACCCCATCCTGCGACAGCCTCCCCCCGACTAACTCCCTTAAGGGGCTTAGCGTCAGAGCATTCCAAGAACCAGACTAGCCTTAACACAAAGACAACTACAACTTCCTTACCCTCGACCCCCGGGTTTGCCAGGCAGACAATAAACTGGGATTCGCTCGGGTAGACTCTGTCTCGACCCAACCCAATAATCACCATGCGAGATAGATGAATGCCGAAATGGAGTGACGCCCATGCAGACCCCATGGAACTGAGATTATTCCCGCATGCCTCCTCCTCCAAGCTAATCACACCACCCCAACTGCTCTCCCCCACAAACCCTGTGCCCCCATGCAATCCCCAACTAACATACCAGACGTAGGGAAGCATAATGGATTGTAGGCAGAACCAGTTAACATACCCGATAACCCGTGTTTGGAGTCGTCGTATCACCTTGCCTTCCCATAGTCATTGCCCCACTTTCACTGTTGTCACATCTGTTTTTCCACCCTCCAAACTTTTATCCTTCTCTGTGGTCAGTAATCTCAACCGCATGCAATTGCCACCTTCCCTCGTCCTTCTTTCCTTAAACATGCGGACAGCCATCGCGCCCTGCGCTTCAAGCATGTGGGAAGCGGTGGCATCATTCCTTGGTGTCCTTTTCATTATGACAACCTTAATGGCTTTGTCCGCCAGCTCACACCTTGATCGAGGAAATAAAATTGAAATTAAAATGAAATGAAATAATTAATAATTATAGTTGCAAATAAAATATTTTGATTCGTCAAATAAAATAAAAATAAACATAAACATAAAATCAATAATTATATTTATAATTATTGACTCTAAATCTACCAAGTACTGAGAGAGATCAAATTTCTTAATATGCAAACCTCCCATGTGAATTTTGGTATTGGAAAAGACTTCATCAGTAATAAACTTACAATGGGATGGTTGAATATTTTTAGGGATAACTTAATTCTTTTATCCTCAACTAGACCTCTCGATGAGGTTTGACATATGTTCCACATCATTGACATTGTGCAATTAAAGATGGATTTGTTTGCGACAAATGTTTTCTCATTGGAATTCAGTGATTTTTTTCTCCAGAAAATCTGAAACTAGGAGCGTTTAAATTGTTTTTTTAATGGTAGAAATGGATTCAACACCCTCAAAATCCTGGAGCACCTTAAATTCTAAAACTTAACACCTATAACTTGGATTTCTAAAAAAATCTGCCATATTTCATCAAAATCATATTGTAAAAACCATTCTTTTCCAGGTGAAATCATCACCTATTTAGATGATGCTATAAAAAATTATTGCGTAAATAAAATGGAAATATTATACAAGATTGTACATATAAGCCTTAAACCCTGGTTTCAGGACTCATCCAAAATGAAAACAACATGCAATATATGGTGTCAACCTTTGGCCTTTAGTTATGTCAACAAAGACACAAGAGTATTGCCTCGTGATTTTTTGGTCAAATTTCCCATGTGACCTTTGGCCTTTAGTCATGTCAACAAAGACACAAGAATATTGCCTCATGATTTTGGTCAAATTTCCCATGTGAATTTTGGTATTGGAAAAGACTTCATCCAGAATAAACTTAGAGTGAGATGGATGAATGTTTTTGGGGATAATTTAATTCTTTTATCCTCAACCGACCCTCCTGATGAAGTTTGAACATGTGACTTGGAATGGTTTCCATCCTCAACCCCTCCCCATTAGGTTTGAACCTGTGACCTGGACAAGACTAAACTCCACTCAAACCAGCTAGTCTACATCTCATGAGTTCAACCTCCATCTTATTGTGCGGAAATACACCCAATATGATAGATATGTTGTTATGTAATGTCCTATTTAACCCTAAAAATAAAAATAACCCTACATGAAACCATTTTTATTCGATCAAAATAAAACAAATGTAATTAATAAATAACGTTAAAATAAAGTTAACTTCATGGTATTCACTCATGGTATTGATCCATGGTATGAGAGCCCATGGTATTCATGTGGAATATAGCTTATTTGACGGGTGAAATTAAACCAACCTAAATCTATCTTAACTCTAGATCTACCAAGTGCAGATTGGGATCAAATCCCTTGAGATGAAAACCTCTTTTAGAGTGAAAAGAATATGATCCCTATCTGTGCTTGGTAGATATGAAGTTAAGATGGATGTTGGCATAAATTCTGAAGTTGAACCTCCATCTTATTGCGTCAAGAAGAACTCTCCACCCCAATATGAGACATTGTAATGTAATATCATGTCCTAAAAACATTTTAACTCGGTCAAAATAAAATAAAATATTTTTTTGTTAAGCTTGGTAGATCCTTCTTTTTCATTATAAAATAAGTAAGCAAGTTACAACCATATAGATCCTGGTTAGGTGGTCTCAACTTTCCCATTGGGAAACCAAGTCTGTTGACAACCTAACTGCATTATAAGACATCCAGTAGCAAAAAATACTTAGTCTATCTATCCATGCTATATAAACTTGATTGTCATGTCCACAACCATATTCTAGTTGTCTATATATATGGCTGCAAACTATAAATGAAAAGCTATACGCATGAAAACTAATAAAAAATGGACTGAAAGTCAGCATTTTATTCCTCCTGCTCAGCATATGCCGATGTAACCGGGGTTAGGTATTTCGCGTTGGAGCTCGCCAGCTCAGTCGATACGAACAAGCATGGGAAATTTTTCTTTATACGATCCAGGCGGCCATCTTGTTTTTGCAATTGAAATTGAATTTTTTGAAATTCCTAGACAAAAGTCGTGCAGATTTGTTCCATGGCCTTGCCCAGGAGGCATTTCATAAGCTAATACAAATATGAGGTCTACTTGTATTGCATCTCTCGGCCTCTAGTGTGTCCCGGATCTGGAACTAGGAGCTTCCAATCCTCTGTGTCAGTTGCCTCCACGTTCGCTTGGTGATTTATATCTTCCTCCCATTCTTCTATAAGTTGTTTGATTTCCTCCTTGTTGCCATTCACATAAGCAGTCACTGCTTCCTAGATCAGTTTGGCCATGGGATTTCCGCCACGACATTTTCCCGCAGTGCTTAGCTCGGCCTCGGCCTCGCTCCCCCGCAATCTCTTCCCTCAGCCCTTGGCTTTCACTGCTCAACCCATTGCCTCAATGCCCCTGTCCCTTCTAGCCAACTTCTGTCATTGGCCAGAGACGAGCCTCTGTGCTTTTCTCGGCCAAGGAAAGTTACATCTTGGCTGACCTGTTACGGGAACAAGAAACCATAATTTCCAAAACATTATTTTCTGAATTGCCGTCATCCAAAGGTTTTTCCAATGCAACAAATCCGCCACCCACAATTTATGTGCATAACCCTCGAATGTAAGGAGCCCCCACCCGTGACTCCCAAGAAGCCCCTACATGGCCCCGGCCTTACTCACACTACGACCATGGTCTTGGAAGTGAGGTGCATGGCCACCTACAAAGCTTTTAGCTCGGAGGTCAAGCCTACAGGAACCACACCCCTCTTCTCCTTTTCCCCTCGTTGACTACCACTTCACCCATTCCCCTTGGCTTAGCCTCAGCTTAGCTTGACTCTGGTCCTTTTGGCAACTCAATGTCTAAACCCTAGCCTGCACAAGGCATCTAACCCACAACTTGTTAGCCAAACCCCTTCCTTGCAGTAGCTGAGGTTGTCTTGGCCAATGTTCTAAGCATGCCAATTCCACAATTTCAGAAGACCCCATCCTGCGACAACCTCCCCCCGACTAACTCCCTTAAGGGGCTTAGTGTCAGAGCATTCCAAGAACCAGACTGGCCTTAACACAAAGACAACTACAACTTCCTTACCCTCGATCCCCGGGTTTGCCAGGCAGACAATAAACTGGGATTCGCTCGGGTAGACTCTCTCTCGACCCAACCCAATAATCCCCATGCGAGAGAGATGAATGCCGAAATGGAGTGACACCCATGCAGACCCCATGGAACTGAGATTATTCCTGCATGCCTCCTCCTCCAGGCTAATCACACCACCCCAACTGCTCTCCCCCACAAACCCTGTGCCCCCATGCAATCCCCAACTAACAGACCAGACCTAGGGAAGCATAATGGATTGTAGGCAGAACTAGTTAACATACCCGATAACCCGTGTTTGGAGTCATCGTATCACCTTGCCTTCCCATAGTTGTTGCCCCAATTTCATTGTTGTCACGTCTGTTCTTCCACCCTCCAAACTTTTATCCTTCTCTGTGGTCAGTAATCTCAACCGCATGCAATTTCCACCTTCCCTCGTCCTTCTTGCCTTAAACATGCGGACGGTCACCGCGCCGTGCGCTTCAAGCATGTGGGAAGCGGTGGCATCATTCCTTGGTGTCCTTTTCATTATGACAACCTTAATGGCTTTGTCCGCCAACTCACACCCTGATCGAGGAAATAAAATTGAAATTAAAATGAAATGAAATAATTAATAATTATAGTTGCAAATAAAATATTTTGATTCATCAAATAAAATAAAAATAAACATAAACATAAAATCAATAATTATATTTATAATTATTGACTCTAAATCTACCAAGTACTGAGAGAGATCAAATTTCTTAATATGCAAACCTCTTTTAGCGTGAAAAGAGATTTGAGCCCTCTCAGCACCTGGACCTTTTACAGTCAATGATTTTGTTTGGCTTTTGGTAGTTGTTGATAGTGAGTACCATAATGCTATACTCACTAGTTGACACCAAAAACTGTCAAATGCAACTATGTAAAGAGTACCTCTTAGTATGGGCGAAGTCTAACTTTAACAAGCCCCAGATTAAAGCTTATAGGTCTTTTTGTTAGTACCCAAATCAAAATTGTGGAGTAATGTTTGCTCTCAGGGTTATATCTTGTCAATTTATTTATTTCACTTGAAGCTTTATAAACAACTGAATTTCTGAAACCATTTTCATTAAATTTTTTGTATGGCTATTCTAGGGTTTATATTGTATTCCAATCATATGCGTGTTGGTGTTTTTTCTTTATACAAATGGAAAGATATACTTTTGTTCCTGGTAGAAAGTTCATAGCCTGTACAATGAATTTGTGTTCCATTATAATCTATATATCCATAATGAAGCTCTCCACCACAATCAAGAATTTCTTGTTTTTGCAAGGCATGGAAGATCATGTAGTTGGAAGTCAATATATTAAGTTATCTACCCGACCTGTGGAGAAATTAGTTTGCATTAATGGAATTAGTAAATCCTTTTCATCATTAAACCTTGTGGAGAACATCAAAATTGCCTCAACATGATGTTCAAAATTCCATTTGTATGTTAGGTTTTTAGAAGGTCTAACAAGTTATGAAAAGCTTTTGGAAATGCCAAGAGCTAATATCTAGGATGGAACTTCATATCAATTTCCATTCACCTATTTGCACCTGCAAAATTCTCTGCAGACCATACATATCCAACAACACCATTGTTACCACAGTAGCTTGAAAGTTGTGTTACAAGTCACCCACAAGTAAAGAGTGAGATTTATGAAACCATGGCACCAAGGTTAGCCACTATGAAGATGCTAGGAGATTATTTGTATATATTGCTTTGTGGTTTCCACTATAAAGTATTGAGGAAGGTATGTATGCTCCATGTCCATAACATTCCCTTTTCCTCTTCTTGTTATTACTTCCTTTGATGTACATGGCATGACAGGAAGAATGACAGTGAAAGCAACATCACCGCCAACCACATATTATCAATCCATGTAGCTAACTTCAAATATCTCAAATGGATCTGCAAGTAAGGGGAAATCCTTAAATGACATGAATATATGTCGATGTCGAGTCACAAAGGTTCCCATGGGAGATGTGTCCAACCCTCCTCCACCACAAATCATGCTTCTCCAAAGTCATGTGCTAAAACCTGGTATATTACCTTTATAAGATCTTTTTGAGTACATGTCTTCAAATCTAATATAAGCTTTTGTGCAAGTAACCAAGTGTGCCTATGTCATCTAGGGCTCCACACCTTCCTCCTCCAAAATTATAAGGCATAATCCAAGCAAGTAAACCAAACTTTACCATGGAATCACCAAGCGTCATCCATATACCAAACATTCTATATCAAATAAAACACTCTTAAAAATTCTTTTAGAATGATTATAAATGTTAACGATGTACAAAAGATAGTGAAAATCTGTTATTATTATTTTCTACCTATAGAAAACCTATCAATATTTTGTAAATAAATAATAACCATAAAAATTACATTATTATTATAAATAAAATTAAAATAATATAAATAATATATATATATATATATTTTGAATATTGGTAAAATCTAAACTTTTTAATTAAATGAAGGGGAAAAAACAATTTATCATCTTATTAGTTAATAATCATTAGATTAGTATTAATAGTTAAAATAACACTGATTTTACATAAATTCCTCTTTTAAATTTATAATTTTAATTTATTATGGACGATATGGTTTGTGATTTGAAAAACAAAATAGTTATTAATTAATATGTATGCAAACTCAACCGAATCTAAAATGGTAAAAAATTCGCATGGTTAGATTCAGCCTTTATTCAATTCCAGTAATTTGGAATATAAAAAAACGTCATTTTCTTTATGGAATGGTTGATCCGGCTATGCTGAGCTGGCTTCAACATACTAGATCACAGTTTCCCACCAATACTGGGGGCCGGACACCTCGAACGAGGTCGTTCACAACGACATCCTTACGGTAAAACCAATTGGATTCCCAAGAAAGGGAATGTCCTTTCAATATGCGATTGTCAAAAAGCGCGGAATGCTTCTATTTACAATTCTCAGTACAATGGGCCCGCAAAATACTCTCTTCACTTCTCTGTTTACTTAAAATTATATTATTGAAATAATATAATTGAATTTAAATGTTTAGTGTTCTAAAAACACATTCACATATCTAAATAAAATAAAATAAAATATTAAAATAATCGATTTGAATATAAAAAATATTTCAAAAAATTTCAATTCCGAAAGAAAAAAATCTAACAAAAAATTATATCACCCTATTTCCAAATTCCAGAGGGGAAAAACGGAATTATAAGAATCACCGTTTTAAAATGTGTCACTACTTTGCGGTTAACTTTCTCATTAACGAGGTTATTTATTAAACGGTCAATCAATGGCACTGTCACTTTTCGGAAGCTGCCAACGTGGCATATGTCACTTATTAAATTCCAAAGCAGCGTGGGGTTCCCTCTCACTTCAGACACCGGATGAAGCCGGTAGCCTTCCTATGAAAACCACATACAACCCTCGGAAGGAATATGGTTTACCCTTTATGAGAAAGTTAGTACAGTGTGCTCGGCATGGCTACTGAAGCCAGATGGCACGGTGACCCCTGATCACACGGCATGTCACATCGAACATATAAAGCTGTGTACGCTGCTGCAGCGACGTGTAGTGGCATCGCGCACTTAAGACGTATATATTATTTTTAATGAGAAACGTTGATATGGAGTAAAGAATGAGAATTTAATGAGATTAAAGATAGTTTATAGGACATATTGTTTATGTATTTGTTGATGTATTCGATCATTTTTTTTTAAAGCCTCATAATAAACACTCCCAATCTCTCGACAAACTCCTCGCTAAATAAAATATTCCAAGAGCTAACTACTAGAGTATCCACATAACTTTACCTGTTGTTTTTGAAGGGTTCACATTCTAAAATGAAATCCCTAGACGAACAAAAAATACATACTATTTCTTCTTATACTTTTTTTTGGCCTTTTCCAACATTGTGTTTCACAATGGAATTGATGAGAATTAGTTCTTAAATGTGCAATAAGAATTTTACATCTCCAAGAATTATTGGCCTCTATACACTTTTTGTTGATGATTATGAGTGGGATTAAACACTTCAATATAATATTTTTTCTTTTTCCCTAGCTCCTTATCCCAAGTACACTTGTGGAACTTATCCATAACAAAAGCTTTTATCTTTTTACTATTTATGGGACATGTGATCAAGCAAATAAGAAGATGTAGGCTATAAGGAGAGTAAATGATGAATAGAACGATGTGTGACGCTCCACTAAACGGAATGTCGTATTCTATGTGTTACATGTTTTTGAGGTTTTGTGGGTTTATTTTTTGGTTTAATTTGCTCAATTGGGTAGGGATTTGTTGGAATCACAAGTTTGAGTTGTGAACTTTCTACAATCCAAGTGCCTTCAGAATTTTTCAGGGTGTTGATCCATATATAAAGTCAAAATCCCAATTTCAATAACATAAAGTAAAATGTTAGGTCTCTATACTACTATTATAATCCCTTATTGTTATTAGTACAACTCCCTTAGTATATTGTTGTGCCTATGTAGTCCCCTTACATTATTATTGTTATGTCGGCTCTCATTATATTACGACCCCTTAGACTGCTATATATAGAAAGGAGGTCTTGTCATTTGTAAGGGAGGTTGCCCCCTCAAAGAGGCTGAATTCTAAGGCGTTGATCTACCTTTTCTATCTTTTTGTGAGCTGGTTTCATAACATTCGATATCAAAGCTTTGGATTCTAGGGTTTCGCTGCTCCAAATAGGTCATTGTGGCATTTTCACTATAAATTTTTTTCTGCGATGTTTCAAAAGCGAAAAAAAACCCATTTGAGACGAAATTGCGCTGAACCTCGAGTCCGAATTTCAAAGTTTTTTGCATAATATTTGTGGAGATATGATCTGAGGAAGTTAGTCTATTTGCAGATCCCTGAATCACATTTCAAACAAGTGACCTTGGGAAAATCCTCATAACTTTTGCTTTGAGCTTCAGATTGCAAAATCGTAAGAAGGTATAGAAAAAGGACAGACTGTAGTTTCTTGTGTATAGTTTTTAGACCCGAAGGTCAAAACAGTGACATGTGACATTTCATACAAGTTGGCCATTTCGAAAAGGTATAAAATCAGGTCATCTTGGGAGATTGTGCGTAACTCTTTCTTGAAGAATCTAAATTTGATCAGATTGGTGGCATTGGAAAGAGGACGCAGAGGACTACTGCAGGTCGCAATTTCAGAACTTAAAGATCCGAAAGTGCAGAGTTATAGTGATTTCAAGATCGAGCTCCTAAAATCAAGAAAACGCGATATGAGGAAGTTTGATGGAAAGGATTCAGTAAATTGGATACTACAGATGGAGCAATATTTTGATCTACATGGTGTACCATTATTACCAAAGGTATGTATTGCATCTTCATATTTAGAACCAGATCAATTTTTATGGTATAAAGGGCTTTGTTCTCATAAAAGACTTGTTACGTGGTCAATTCTCGCAGAGGAAATGATAGCACATTATGAGGATACAAAGAGCAACACCTTCTTTAGAGAAACACCACAACAATTGGAAGAAAAAAGAGAAAAATGGCTTTGTAACAAAGTGGAAAGCAAAATTATGGCAACAAGGAAGTCTGCCCCTCACAACTATAAAGATGGAAGTGTTGTTTCTCCTAGCGTTCCACAACTTACAAGGGTTACACCACAACAATTGGAAGAAAAAAGAGAAAAAGGGCTTTGTTACAATTGTGATAACAAATACATTAAAGGTCATAAGTGTGCTGAGAAGAAATTATTTTACATTGACTGTAGAGAGGAGGAAGAAAATGATCAAGAAACGTCAAAGAACAGTATATACACGAGGAACCAACCCCACAGAAAGAAGAAATGAATCTGACCATATCTTGTAAAGCATTTGAAAGAATTACCACTCCTAAAACTCTCAACATAGAAGGACATATCAAGAAGAAAAAGGTTCAAGAAGTGAAAGATCACATCGAGAAAGAAGAAATGAATCCGACCATATCTTGTAATGCATTGGACGGAATTACTAGTCCTCAAACTATCAATATAGAAGGACATATCAAGAAGAAAAATGTTCAAGAATTGAAAGATCACATTGAATCTCAAGAAATCAATCCGACCATATCTTGTAATGCATTGGAAGAAATTACCACTCCTCAAACTATCAAGATAGAAGGGCATATCAAGAAGAAAAAGGTAAGAGTGTTGATCGATTCGGGTAGTGCCCATAATTTTACTGATTGTAAGATATCCAAGGAATTGAATTGCTTCCTATATCTAGCATTGGAGTGTCAAGTGATGGTTGCAAGTGGAGGAACCATAAATTGCTCTGGAAAGTGCCATAATATCAAGCTATCCATGGAGAATATGTATTGAATAACCCAATGCTTTCCATTCAATGGGTGGTGCTCATGTTTTACTAGGAGTCCAATAACTACCATCTTTGGGTACGATAACTTTTAATTTTCAAGAACTTTTCTTGAAATATTTTTGGGAAGGAAGGAAGTTGAATTGAGGGGTATCAAAGGAAAACCTGGAAAGGTAATCAACTCTAACAACATGATAACGCTTCTAAATAAAGAACAACGGGGTGTAATTGCACAATTATGTTCACTAGAAGATCCCACATTAAAATCATGTATTTCTCAAGATGCCCTGATGGTTTTTTAGGATGTTGAATCTATACATGAAGTGAAAATCCTAATTTAAAACATGGAATGTTTAAAGGATTCCATGAAGATGAAGAGGAATGTGGAAAGGGCTAGTAAGAGAAGAAATCAATTTTGTGGGTGGAAGGTTTCTTCAAGGTGTTGATGGACTCATTAATGTTGTTATCGATGTTGACCAAAGACATGATGCCTTTGACAGATTAGGTTGGTTGGAGGAAAAGATTGAGAGTCTTATTGCAGCTATGGAAGTGCAAACTGAAATGATTGAAATTTTGAGGAAAATAGTTGGGCAGAGTTCGTCTGGTGCTTTAGTGAAGGTGAAGATGAAATAACTAGAATCAATGATGGTAGCAGAAGTATGAATGTGCTTGGAAATTTTTGTTCGGATGTAGAGTAGTACTTGGATTAACTAGGAGAGTGCTCAAATGAGGTCAAAGTGAAGGTTGCTACCTCATTCTTAAAAGGGAATGGAAAGTTGTGGTGGAGAAGAAAGGAAGAGCAGGTTTCCTCGGGTAAGATGTAGGATGACCTCACCACATGGCCGAAGTTGAAGGAAGCATTGTATACTCAGTTTGGACCGCAAGATCAGACTTGGGATGCAAGAATCAATTTGAATTTTTTGAGACAGACAAGGAGCATACATGCTTACATTTGATAGTATTTGAGTCTTATGTTGGAGATTCTAGATATGGCTGAGAATGTAGATTTTTACTGTAGATTCAACAACTTATGTGATATGCTAAAACACAAGACAGGAATCTACTCTATTCTTCGGCGGAAACCAAAATTGATCGATGAAAACAATAAGAAGAAAAGGGAGAATTTCAATCGCATGTAACATAATATTTCTATGGGGAAAGCAACTGCTAAAAACCCTGACAATCTATATTGCATTAACCATAATATCTAAGAATAAAATACAATGCTTGTTCAACCTAAACAATTTCTGCACAAGCACAATCTAACTTTCTGCCCCACAAGCCAGCTCAAGCCAACACTTAACCAATTCTACTACCTGCCAACCCCTACTTCCTTGCGCAATTCCTGAGAGAATTAGCCTGAATTTAACTGGTAAATTCTCACTCCATAACTGCGCAATCCATCCATAGGTCATCAACTGATTGCATGCACCATCTGTACAACTTGGAAAATTATACAACTAATAGTACATTGTCCCAGAACTCTAATCTCATCTGGGTCTTCCTCTAAATTGACATGCATGAGTTATTTATGAGTGAGTCTTCAATTAACTAGTGTCCTACTGAGGATGCACTGGTGCCCGTCCCCACTACTAGACCTCCTACTAGTTCCTCCAACAATTAGAACTAGTTTAACTAAATATAACTCAATTAGATTGAGTTAATTAATTACAACTCAAAAGAACTCAACATGGGACCCTCAAATTTAGGGATCACTCTACACGACTCTAGATAGAATTCTAACTCGATTTTCTTAAGTGAATTAAGTCAGTTTAACTTAATTAACTATTACAAGTTACTATGAGAATAGAATTTCGATTTAATTCACAATTTAATTCAAGGACAAATTAAATTGGAATTTCTTGTTGTTATTTTTAACTGTAACACTCTCCTCCCACATCCACCCAAGTAACCACGCCAATTGGGCTAAACATGAGATGAGAGACTACTATGATCATATTCGACCTTCTATGTGACATTAAGGAAGTGGAATTGAAGAAACATTACACACAATCATCCAACATCATCAAAATAACCCTTAGAAGACAAGTCAGCTACCCAGACAGTCTATCCCTTGGTTCCACTACTATTCTGGATCTCTTTTTTCATAGTCGCTCTCATGTTATGGGCAAGGGAGCGACCAACGAACCAAAGTTGCTCTCATAGGCTTGCCTGCTAGTGAATAGAGACCAAAATTGCCAGTTTTGTGCCAGGGACCTCGGGATTTAAACCACTTTTTTAGGCCCAGAGCCCAGACCACAACCCAGAATGGAGTGCTTGCTTGAAATCAATAAAAATATAGGGAAACAATGATGCAAACACAATATGTCGAACAAGACCTTTATCAGACCCCTACTAGCCATGCCAAACATTTCGTCAAACATATCATCAACATGTAACCTATAGGTGTAAAAAACAGAATTAAGTGTAGGGATTGTTAGGTTCCTATACCAATAGGAGTGATAATTTTTGAATGACTGAGATTAAACCTGTAATATGTACATGTCTTTGCTTTCTACAAATGTTTTCCATATTCAAAAAATATAAAAAAATATAAAAAGGGTATGTTCTAAAAAAAATAATCAAAGGACAAAAGGAACAAAAAGGTAAAAAAGATGAAAAATATGAACCACAAGAAAGAAAAAGATCATGAAAGTGAGCAAGCCAAAATGCCACTACTATTTAATTTTATGCATAATAAATGATTGTGTGCAACTTGTAATCTTTGCCACAATCCATGATGGTCAAAATATTTAAACTTGGCTATTTCATGTTTCAATTTCATGTCTATAGATAGAGAATAAATGTCTGACCAAACTGTTTAATCTTGGCAAATAATTAGATAGGTAGAGTAAAATAAAGGAGCTCAACTGTTTAATCTGAGCCCTTGGATATAATAAGGTTAGATTTAGTTAGTTTACTATTGTAAAGAGAAAGAAAAATGTTTGATAAGGTTTTTCTAGCTCAAATGCACCCTAATAAAGACAAGTAAAAATGGTAGGATGAGTATGATCCGAATCGGATCCATAAACGACTGTCAAAGAATCTTGACTGTATTGGGACGAAACAAATTTTTAAAGAATCCAAAAAAACATCAAAAACACCCTGAACCAGTGGCAATGGCGGCCAGCATGGAACGATGAGGACCTTGGTCAAAGTGCGTTGACCGAGGCCCATGGAGACTACGTGGGACGTCAAAGTAGCCCCTGGGAGCCCCAGATCGGGAAAAGGAGGTGATTTTCGATGCACGATTAGTGCCTAGTGCTAATCGCGCATCGCTGGGCGAACAGGGCCAAAATGGGAAAGCCTGAGCACCCAGTCGTGTGGGGGAACTAAAGGACCGTGGGCAGAAAAGGTAAAAGTGCTAAAGTACGAAGGCAGGACTCGTGCTCTGGAAACCGACGGTTTTGATCGGGGCGCCCCTGAACGGTAAGAGGTTTTGGACAGGAGCGGACCGATTCCATACACCGATCGACACATGGCGGCAGAGGTGAGAAAAATCTGTCTTTGATCGCGCACTATCGGTCGAGCAGGTCAACCGCACTCGACGTGCGTATGATGTTGGATCTTGAGGAGCCCAAATTGGATGGTTGAGATTGCGCCCGATGGAAAGAAGCGGAATCAACAGGGAATTAAGCTGCGTTCTAAAGGGATTTGGAGTCTGTTTAACCACCACGGTGGAGGAAGAACGCATCTACGACGTAACTAAAGAAACGAACCGACGAAGCATGTTGGCACCAGTTAAATGGGGACATGTGGCCACTCCCTGGGCATTCATGCTGACGCCGAACAGGGAAGTCCAAGTGCAGCTGCAGAAGGAGAATCGACGCAGGCAGGAGAGGAACCGAACAGGCATAGGGATCGAATGGCTAAAGCCATGAACAGAGACAATCAAACAAGAGAGTTGATTGGGAACTCGAATTGAGGGGAGTCCAAGCGAGAAAGAGAGACAGTGAACAGTGAACCCGGAGAGGAGGACTGAGCATAGAGAATGGTAAAGCCAAGCAGAGGAGACGGAGGGTCGAGCTGACCACAGACAGCGTCGAGCAGTAGAGAGCTTGAAGATTCAAGCCTTCCCATAGAGGAATATATCCGGACTGAGCATCACTTTGGCTCTTTCCACTGTAGACCAAGGGCAGAGCTGGTACGAAGAAAAAGAGTCTGTGAACTCCGAGTGGCTTGGGGAATCCAAGAACCACCCTGCCAAGCAAAATCTACTTCAGGAGAACTCATATTGATTCCCTGTGTTGTAATTTATTTGTTGAAAGATACAATAAAATAAGGCCACCACTGAAGCTGGACAGGAGACGTAACCCTGGAGAATAGGGTGAAATCCTTATTAAAAATTGTTTGTGTCTTTACATTGCTTACTGTATTTCTCTGTTGTCTCTCCACTTATTTTCTGTGTATGGCAATCTAATCGATCCGTTGTTTCGATAACACAGAACACACACACACCAACACATGAGTCTGTAAGACCTTTTGTTTAATAAATCTTCAACTGAGGTCACTCATAGGGTGGTTAACAAATCAAGTGGTATCAGAGCTCTAGCCTATAAGGTTAGACAAGCTTGTGTTGGTTTAGCTGTGAATTCTCACTAGATCAAAGCTCAAATTAGGGGGAGAGTTGGTGGAAACTAATCCTAAAATTGGGAGAGTCTATTCTCGGAAGACAATGTCAGAGGAAGGTTCTATAGGGCTAGACCCTCAATTCATAGAAAGTTTCCTAGCTATAAAGTCTATGGTAGAAGAAATGTATATGGACTTTAGAAAGCATAAGGATGAAGATTCATCAGGCTCTAAACAAGATAAATAAGAAGATGAATCTCATTCCCATGACCACTCAAAAGGGAAAGGGAAAGAAGAAAGCTTTCCTACACCTCCTAAAAGCCCTGTGCATAATAAGAAATCATCTTTCATTAAACTAGATGTTAAATTTGATTTGCCTATATACAATGGAGAGCTAAATGCTGAAAAGTTGGACAATTGGATTAGACAAATTGATGTGTATTGCAGAGTACATAATATAGACTCAGACAAGAATAAGATTCAGCTGGCAAGCCTATGCCTAGGAGGCATTTCCTTGGTTTGGTGGGAAGGCAGAACCCAAGTTGATATGAAGAAGCATGGTAAGACCATATCTGTCTGGAGTGAATTTGTTGCTGCAATCAAAAAACAGTTCTATCCATTGGCCTACATGCAACAAGCCATGATGAGTTGGCAAACTCTTCGGCAGTTGAAAGGGCAAAGTGTGCAAGGGTATATTCAA
>APFE031577688.1:36827-53591 GCA_000404065.3 Pinus taeda
TGGGGCACAGTAATAAAAATATGGGGACAATAGGGGCACATCAATATTAATAAGGGATACAACTACAATAGTAATGGGTTAATCACTAGTATTATAGGGATGTAACAATCTGCCTCTAGGAACTTCAAATGCTTACTAGAATGTGACTTCATAGTCAAATGCTTCTTGTGTTTCATTGTAGTTGGTTTGTATTCTCCTTGCTCATCATTACTATGAGAAGATGGTGGATGATTAGAAAAAAGTTGAGAAGTTGGAGCCTTAGGACAACCTTTTTGCAAAGTGCCCATGCTCATGATAAAAAATGTAACATTTAAAGGGAACCTATTCATAATACAAGGCCTGAAGATGCGACCAACCATCTAAGTTAAGTTGAATCACCTCAAGAATTCCTTTTGAAAAATCCATTTCAATGAAAATTCTAGCACAAGATAAGTTATTCTCCTTGTTCATATCACTAGAAATAAATCAACCCAATTCATCTCCTATAGCCTTGAAAATACCTTCACCCTGGTAAAGAAGGGGAATATATGGAACTCTCATCCACACTGCTATAGAAGAAATTTCCATCATGGGATTAAAATCTAGAGACCAATGGATGAGAAAAATTCCTCTTGTGCCCATTAAATAAGGTCCAAATCTATAGATTTTATCCCTGTCCTCCTTTTTTTTATAAAATAAAAGCATAATAATTATTTCCAAAATAGAGAATACCAACATGATCATGATTTACCCAACTAACAAAATTCAATTCTAAAACAAAATTATAGCTAAGCCAAAGGCCAATGAACCTACCATTCAACTCTCTTTCCTTCAATGTAGTCACATTCTTCTTCATAGAGGAGGAAAACCCAAATCAAGAGAGGGAATTGACTCTATTTTTTTAACAAATATGCTTGGGAGACCCATTGAATGAGCAATTATCTTAACCACTCAAGAACTAGAGAAATACCACCAGAGCATAGTATAGCGGTAAGAAAAACCATAGTGAGTTGTAAACACATGTAACAAGAAAAGAACATCTGAGTTGATAACAAACCAAGCTAACTAAAAACCAAGACAAACCTTGATTCAATGACAAAAAATTCAGATTAATCATGAAGATTGAAAAAATATACACTAAACCACAAATGAAACCCAAGATCAATAGAAAAATGGTCAACATGATGGGGAGGAACAATGAAAACTAGGAAACCCTAGCCAATCACTTCTATGACATCTTCAACTCCATTTTCTTCTTCACATATCATGATGATTAGTATTCAAAATTGTGATGACTTCTAGATGATCCTTATTATCACCCAAGTAATGGTCAATTAGTGTCATAATTCCTATTCAAGCTACCAATGGAGAGACCGATAGAGAACTTAAAGATGCAATCCAAATCTTTTCTTCGATCATGTATGAATTTCCAACTACTAACTTCAAAGTATTGTATGAAAACTCTTGGTTGATGCATACATAAGAAACGAAAAAAGAGATGTTGGAATTAAAGCAAGAGAAGGAGGATCTTGCAAATAAGAAGAGTGTTGCAAGGATTATTGAAAATTAACAATAAAAGCAAGAAATGCTTCAAAGAGAAAGGGAAATTCAATAAAAGGAGTAGCAAAAACAATTGGTAAAGAATGCAATATAACAACAAAGGGAGCTAGAGAAACATTAAAAGGATAAATACAAAAGGGAGAGGTTAAGAATAGCACAAATGAGTCTGAAAATATGAGAAGGTTGAGTGATTTAGTGGGTCAAATTCACATCTTCAAAGACCTAATACTCATTCATATCCCTAATTACCATTTTTTTTTGCAACAACTTCCCCCTCCCTACCCACTAGTTTAAAGGTCATTCTGTTAAGTTCTTTTGGAATATTTTCAATTCTTCTAGGGTTTATTGAGAACAAGTTAGAACTATAGTTTTCCAATGCTACTTTTGATGCAAGCAATAAAATGATCTTCAATATTAGATCAAGAAAATGCAAGAAACTAAACAAAATTGGGTCAAGCAAATGTAGGAAAATTGACATATTTGGAAAATGAATATTCTCATCAACCTAATTGATTAAGGGATTTTTTATTTATCCTAGCCACATGCAATGTGGATTTTTCATTGGTTTATTTTTCCCTCCTTTTGTGTTAGTTCTTTATCCATATGCATTTTGGCCCAATCTATAGGGGCATCTTACTAATTTATTCTTAGATCCTAGTTTCCTCTTTAATTTGAGATGTTGTATCCGAATATTGCAAATATATATGGAAGCATTATTTTATATATCTCAAATATTAAATTCACATTTTACTCCAATGTACACATTCAATTTTAATCTAGTTCACTTTACCGATGTCAATATCTATGCAACATACCTTTAAATTCAACTCAAAATGCACAAATAAATTCTCACACAATGTAACATCATTGCCATGAAACAAAAGGGACATAACTGTAATTGATAAAGGTTTAAGAAAAATCGGAGTTCTAGTAAGGGATCAAACCTAAGGAACTACAAAACACTAAATTTCTCCTAATAAGTTACTAAAATTATAACCAATTGTTAGGCTAATTTGGGTGCACAAATTAGGACATAATATTTTTATCAAAATGGGTATTCATAAACATAGAAACAAAATACAATATTTTAGGAGCTACGCTATATCGACTGTCACCATCTAATACGAAGTACTAAATTTAGCTAAATAAGTTCAAGATCTAGAATTCTAATTTAAAATACTAAACTAAGAAAAAAAAACTTATTCTAATCATATTGCTTGGAAGGTATTTTGAAAACTTTTCCATAGAAATCAAATGTCAGTAAATGAAAAAAATTGAAAGCAATACTCAAGAGGTTTAGTTTAATGGATTGGTAATATACAAGGGCCTTTTTCACTAGTGGAAGAAGATAGACACTCCGATAGTTGTTTTCCAATCTAATAAAGTGAACCTAACACTACTTAAAAAGCAAAAAATGCAATTCGGCCTTCTCCACTTGTGAGAGAGAAAGTGGATGGACACTCAAGTAGTCTTTTGATCCACTCATTAGTTGGTGTATACTTAAGGTATTGATTTAATCTAGGAAAATAAGGAATGAAAGCAAGAAATAAAGGAACTATGATGCTTGTTGATGCAATACTAAGTGAGAAGCTGTGAGAGAGTTAGGGATTTTTCCACCTAGAAAAGTAGTGGGTGACACTCCTTGTCATCTACTTTAACTTATCAATTAGCTTGTATTCACACACATCGAATATTTTGATAATTATGGCTCATAAACAATACTCTAAACAATCAAATATGGATAGCGAGTTTTCATGTAAACTATAAGCACCTATAAGCACAATATCATAAAATGACAAGTATGAACAATATGCTTGACAAGACATAAACATTGAAAGTTATAAAGTATGAACATGAAAGAAACACATAGAAACAAGATATACCAACATATACAAAATTAACAACAAATGAAATGGAGTGTATGGACTTAAGTTGTGGGGGCCTCTATGCTTAGCAGTACACCAGTAAAATACCAAAAGTCAGGAATCAAAAGATCTACATATATTATATGAAATAAATCTAAAACAAAGCTTCAAAGTTGAAGTCTAAGCTCACCGAATATTTTTGCGATGTTTTGAAATTCCAAAACTCATCTAGCAAGCATCATTTGATTGCTTTTATAGGAAAAACAAAATTGAAAACCTAAATATCCTCCTTGCTAATTATTATGGGATATCCTAGGACTGTAAATAGATCAAATCAACCTTATGCAAGGCTTAGACCATAGTGAAAATCAATAAAAATCAAATTTGAGCGAAAATACAAAATTGCCTTGCATTTTCGCTGCTAGATTGGATACATTGACTACACATTAATTGTGCATCTCAGGGTCTATTCTAGTTGAGAAGATAGGTATTGATCCATCTCGAGATTTTGTGCGACACAACCCATGTCATAGATTGCACCCATGTGGCATGCATATATGTGAGAATGAATGACAAATTACGAAATTTACTGTAGTTTTCTAAATTTGTTTTACAATGTAATATTTCATATATATATATATATATATATATATTAAAATAAATTTGACTCACAAAATACCTTGGAGGATGTATTTATTAGGAAAAGTATGACTAACTGGCATCAAAAGAAACTCAAAATGGATTTCTTAAGGCCAAGTGGAGTGATAAACCAAAACAAATTTAAGTCATAATAAGGGACTGGCACCTATCTCTAAATAATATTTAACTTGTTCAAGTGGGCATACAAAAGTTGCTAGTCTAATTTAGAAAGAAGATACTTGTTACTTCTTATGGAGGAGTCTAGGTGATTGTTGCATTGAAATTCAAATGCAAGAGAGAATTTATTAACATGATAATTACTTGTGACTAATTATATATGTTTTCCATGTAGCATTTTACTTCATTCAATAGTGTTACACTGAAATTTGTCACCATGACTATCCGCAGTTAATATGGCTCCATCAATAGTCATATTATCCTCCTTGTCAAGCCTTATACCTCTGCTCTTCATGTCAAACTTCAAGAAAGAGAGAAAGTCTTTAAAAATCATGTTTATCTCTCGGTACGCAGGTTCTCTCTACCTTACCTGCGTGTACGCATCCCAAGCTCATAATGCCTGCGTACTTGTACGCTCTGTAAGTCAAGCGATGGGTGCGTACTCCTGTAAAGGTCAAAAGGTGCGAGTTTCATCTTTAATTACTTGTGGTCACGTCTAGAGCTTTCTAGAAGAGTGTTTGATGTGTATTGAGTGCCTCCAGATGGTTCATGCATCCCTATGATAGAGGAACTTATCCCATCAAGAGAGGAGCTACCCCATCCAAAAGAGGGAGTATCCCATTGATGTTGGGACTGAATAACTTCCTCTAGAACACTATAAATACAGGCCTTGGGCCAGAGGAGGGGAGGTTGAAAGCTGAACATTCCAAAGGGTAGATGCTGCTGGAATTAGGACTTCCATTGTAAACTTGTGAGGAGAGATTACCATCCTTTCTTGTTGTCATATTGGAAGTGGGTGAGCTTGTCAAAGTAGAGGAAAACTCTTGCTGAACCCTGGGAGGAACTTGCACAACACCAAGGCTCAGGTTGTAATGGTTTCTTTTGTTTCCTATTAATACAAATAAGTCCATTCTTCTCAATGATTTGTTGTTAATGAATTGTTTCATATAATCCTTGGTCTATATGTTGAATATGTTTTGTTTTATGGAATATTCAGGTGTTATGTAATCGTTTGATTGTTAGTGTATGCAAGTTTCAAAGTGAAGGAGGAGCTCATTTGGATCGGCGAGGCTAGACTGCTACAACGAGCGTTGGACTTCAGGTAGGATCGAAAAACACTTGGTTTCTCATAAGATAATGCATGTTTAGAGAAGGATTTCTCTTAATTGTCTTGTTTGTCACTAGAGAGTCTTAGACTCCTAGGGAGGTTAGTTTTGTCAGCAAAAATAACTCTTTCCGCATGACAAATAAGTCATAAATAAATTAGACAAATACAATCCACAAAAAGACAAAGAACCCCAGAAATTAGGCCAGTGGCCAAGGAAAAACCCACAAGGGGAAATCCAACGATACTTTCCTTATAGAATCTTTTGTCAACAAGAGAAATCCAAGTCATAGATAAACTGACCAGTAATCCAAGTGTTAAATCATCCATCTTCATGTCATAGAAGTATAGTTCCACAATGAGTTCAGATTCCATAGAAAATATGTTGTCATAATAATCTTGGATACCACATATATATGTTTCTACAATAGGTTTGTATCATCACATAAGATTATCCCTCAAATAATTCACATACCATAAAAGATAAGTGCCTTAGATAGATCTAAATATTTTCCTCCACATAATAGATATGAACTGGTTTCCAAGTGATAAAGTATAGATGCCAACATATATTTGTTCGTTCATGCAAATGGAGACATCCTTTGGGCAAGCTAACTTGTCTTCTAGAAGGATGACTTGGTCAACTTGGAGACACAAAATCATACTTAAAAAATTCAATTTTTGTTATTTTAAATGTCCAAATGGGACATGATAAAATAAATTTTTCTTTTGACTCAAATACATTTTTTTTGACTTTTTAAATATCATAATTATAAAAACCGAACCTAGTTACAATTTCAATGCTCCCTCTTAACTAGGGAGGTATATGTAATGACTCATCACGGTATTCTCAAGTTGAATATTTCTATAAGAAAGGATTATCAAGATTAAGATAAGAATCATCATCATTATTACCAGCATCAACCACATTTCCATAACCTACTCAGTACCCCTAACATATGACACATATGCATAATTTGGTATGCACCAAAACAAGCTCACTCTAGACAGAGATCAAAGCATGATGCAAAACAAATCTCACTCTAGAAAGAGATCAGAACATGATGCTGGGAGGCTCTTTCTCACTCCAGAAAGAGATCTGAGTGATGTCTAGGACTATTCTCCAACCAAGGTCTAACTGACATAGGGAGAATATCCTCTATCAAACTATTCTTCAAATCAAGGTCAAAGTGACACAGGGAGAATTAATTCTCCAACCAAGGTCAGAGTGACATAAGGATAATTCATTTTCCAATCAAGGTCAAAGTGATACAAGGACAATTTATTCTCCAACCAAGGTCAAAGTGACACAAGGAGAATTCATTCTCCAACCAAGGTCAAAGTGACACAATAAGAATGTTAGTCCATTGGACCATTCTTCAACCAAGGTCTATGTAATTGACATGAGGGATAACCTCCCTAATAAGTTCAAAGTACATGACATATGAAGAATGTCGGTCCACGATGTTATCTAATCTATCAAACCATTCTCCAACCAAGGTTATAATGGCAAAGGAAGAGCTTCTCTAACTAAGGTCAAGATGACACAGGGAAAATATTGGACCATTCTCCAAACAAGGTCATGATGACATAGGGAGAATGTCCATCTCATCATCTCTCCCTCTCAGTGAGAGAGGTAATATCTACAAGCCTAAGCTAAGTCTATTGTTGAACTTATAAAATAATCCATTACCAATTGTACTGTTCTTGTAACATATGTTGAGCAACACATCTTGGTTCAACCATAAGTTATTATATTCCCTTCACTAAATCAACAAATGCTTTCTGAATACCCAAACTAGATGCTTCCTCTCACATTGACAGTCCATCATCTAGGAATATAAGGTTAACTTTCTCTGAGGTCATAGCAGGGATTTCTAACGATTTCCTGTGGAGGCAATACCTTCTTCATATCTTCTCCCTCTAGCATATAAGTCCTTCTTCTTTGTTAGAAACAAATCATATCAAATCATCAACTAAGAAAAATGTCTAGTCAAGATCCTCTCCCTCTTTCTAAGGGAACCTTCTTAAATGCATGCTAGAATTGAATTCTCTTATGCACAATCAATGCACACTTCAAACTTCTCGCTCACTTTGAGCTTGGGTATTATATAATGCAATATCCTTCCAATAGAAATTCTAGAAAGTCCTCTTATTTTGTTTCGTTCTTCCACTTCTTCCAAATGTTATCAAAACCTTGGCAACTTCTACTATGTTCCTACAATCCTCACTAGGAGGTTATAGAAAAACAATTACAATCAAGCAAAGAATTCAAAGACAAGAGGGTAACTAATAATAAAATAAGAACAATAGTAAGAATCAAACAAGGGATATAAAATACTTATCTTTTGAGAAGAATGTCAACACCCTCTTGATATTAGCCTTCTTGCATCCATCTTGAAATTTTATTATCTTTGACCACATCGTCATTATGATGTCATTCCTTCCTTGCATGAGCTAGGGTTTCTTCTTTTAGTGGAAATGTTCAAACCTAGGGATTTTGTCCTAGGGATTTCTTATACAAACCTTATTGCTTGCTAGAATTTACAAACCCTATATGTCAAAACCTTATTGTCCAATTATCCTTGCATGATTCTTTAGCATTACCAATTCAAGCCTTTTAACCCAAGTGGAAAAGCACATTAAGTTCTATAAGTTTCACATCTTCCTTAAGATGACTTCAAAATTTAATATTAAGAAGGAGCTCAACCTCTTTTAATGTATACCTAGTGACAACAAAGTCCATGGCAACAAATGCTTTGCAATGCCAACATTCTGCCCTTTTGCAACATCTTCAAGTGTTCAATACTGTGTGTTATTGCTTTTATCAATAATTTGACGGCTTCTCATTTTATAATAGAGTACTTTCAGTGCTTTATACACAACTCATATCATACCAGTTATACTTAATATCTTTATCTGAATTTTGTAAGATGGCATTTATCGAGACCTATTCAGGCTACGAGCCAGAAAATATAACTTGAAGAAATACTTCAATCTCAATGCTACTTTTGAGAGAGACTCCAAACTTTTTATGTAAACAAACTTCAGTGAACTTCTTCTGAGATTTGATTTTAGCAAATAATTATGTTGTCAAGAGAACATTACCTCAATCATAAATTATTGTTAGCAGATGCATTCCTAGATTTCTTGGCTTGTTGGTCTTAAAGTTTCAAACCTTTGGACATGAGGAATTTCAAGATTCCTTTTAACTGTTCCTACCAAAGTGACTTTAGATTCAACATTTATTGGTCCTCCTAGAGTTATTTGGTCTACTAGGATTTTCATACCCAACTTCTTACTAAAATAGAGACAAGATGATATTTACTATCATGATCAAGATCATTATCACAACTTACAAAGCAAGGTTGTAATCTGACTATATCATTATCTTACATGATTAAGATCTCCTGAGATTTATCTTAATGGATCCTCCTTTTTTTTTAATGGACTAAGGAAACTTCAACCTTCTTCATAGAGCCTTTTGATCTTTTGAAGCAATAACTAAAAATATTCATATTTTTCAATGGAGATTACTTGGACTTTAAGCATAGGTATTCCCTTCTCGGCCTTACTATAATTTCTCTTGCAAACATGATTTTGATCTTCTGTTATTTATCCTTTTATGAGATGACTCAAACCTCTAAGATAAGATCTGAGGTCCTTCGAAGATTTGGATTAGACATATTGAGATTAAGTTTGACTTATTCAAGACCTGAGATCATTCGACCTACCTTCAATACAATCATTGAATTTAGATCTTTTTACAAATGCGAGTAAAAAATTGATCATGAACTAGGTTTTTTGACCCTATAGCAGAGAATTTAGTTACCTTTGAACTCTTCCCATATTTATTCCCTAATGCAATATGGAGGACTGAGACTAGGGCTTATTGGAATACTCTTTCGACAAACAATAGATGATTTCGCCCAACACTTTCACCATCAACTCTAATACCATGTTGAAATTCTAATGCAAGAGAGAATTTCTTAACATGATAATTACTTGTGACTGTTTATGTGTGTTTTCCATTTAGCATTTTACTTCATTCATTAGGTCATCAAGAAATTAGACAAATACAATGCACAAAAAGAAAAATAACACCAAAAATTAGGCTAGTGGTCAGGAAAAAACCCACAAGCGGAAAACCTAGCAATCCTTTCCTTATAGAATATTTTCTCAACAAGAGAAATCCAACTCATGGATAAAATGACCAGTAATACAAGTGGTAAGTTAGGCCTCCTTATGTTATAGAAGTATAGTGTCACAAGGAGTTCATATTCCACATAAAATATGTCGCCGTAGTAAGCTCATATACCATAGATATATGGTGCCGAAGTAGTTTCATATCATCATAGAAGATTGTCTCTTAAATAATTTGCACACCATATAAGATAAGTCCCTCATACAGATTCGAACATTGTCCTCCATAGAAGAGATACAAACTGGTTTCTAAGTAATGAAGCATAGATGCCAATATATAGTTGTTTGTTCATGTGAAGGGACATGTCCTTTGGGTAGGTTGACTTGTCTTATGGAAGGCTGACTTAGTAAACTTGGAGACAAAATCATACTTAAAAATTCAATTTTCTTTCTTTTGATTTCCCAAATGGGACATGATATTTAATAACTTTTTATTTTGGCTCAAATACATTCTTTTTTACTTTTTACAATATCATAATTATGAAGACTGAACCTAGTTACAATTTCAACACGTTGCTCCATCCATTCTCAAGCACATATAATAAGCATATGGGAAAGTTGAGAGATAACATGAAAATCCAAATTTTGTTGTGTTATTTAAGAAACCATGTAATAACATGAAAACCCAAATGCTTACATAGAACAAAACCCAAATTCTTAAAGAGAAGCAAAACAACTCAATCCATTCTTGACAAGCTATTATAGAAAGCATGCATGAAGGCTGAAAAAAGACAAGTGCAAAATATGTACCATGCATAGGGGCACACTTGATGCTAATTAACATAATCTTACCTATGATCTTGAGCATGACAAGAAAGGGAAGGATGCCTCTTCACTCTGCAAACCATCAAGAAGGAAGAATAAAATCTTGATGTGTAATATAACAAAAAAATAGTGAATTTGGGTCCATGAAGTAGCACATAAATCCAAACTCTTACAGAGAATAAAATTGAAACACTTATATAAAATGAACCACCTAATCCATTGTCAACCAAATGCAATATTCATGCATGAAGGTTGATTGAAAATAAGTGCAAGATATGTTTCATTCATAGGGGCATGGTTAATACTAAAGAATAGACTTCCTCATACAATGTTGAGTTTAAACATAAACAAAATGGTGTATATTCATTCTATAAACTCATAAAAGGGAAGAAATGAAACCCTAATGCACAATACAACAAAAAAATAGTGACTTTAGCTCATTAAGACATGCAAACCCAAACCTAAATCTTAGGAAATAATTATTCACAACCATAGTAACTACATCTATAAACTAGTGTAAAAATACATTTGCATGACAAATCTATTATGTCGAAAAACACAAGAAGGGTCACGAAGTTCATAGGAATAAATTCCCACCAGGAATTACTGTATAATTATTCACCAACATAGACACGAATTTTGATAATCCATGTCATACTCTTCCTATATTTTAATAGAATAGAAATCCACCCTTAATCATGTATTGTTAAAGTAAATCCCACATAACACATTAATATTAAAGAAGAAGGTTAAACAATCTATAGTTTTATCTTTTTTCTAGTTTGTAGTCACCAAATCTAGTTAGATAAAATTAAAATTTTGGATTCAATGAAATGGATTTTTTAATATAGAAATAGATTCACCACCCTCATATAATCCTATTATGACCATATTTTGTAATGTTAGCATCTAATATGTGCAATTCCATAAATCCAAAATTATTCTTGTTGGATTCTAGGCCAAAAATCCTATTATGACCATATTCTTTCTTCATATTTTGGGTGACCTAAAAAAGGGATTTTTTAGCATGTTTAGACTATGGAAATACTTAATTGAGGAGGAAAAAATGATAGAACCTATTGCAAAACTGTAAGATGCATGAAATTTAGATCTAGGACCTCCATCTAGTCAAGTTGATAGCTATTTGAGACTTCAAAGTCATGTGAATTTTGTTTGCTCACTCCATTGGAGAATGATAAATCATATATCCATAATCTGCTCGATTTCTATACAACCATAATTCTAAGCTATTAACCATGAACCATTAACAATTGAGATATATCGTAACCTAAGAAATGAAATGGTAGAGATGAGTGTATTATGCCTACCTTATGTTATCATGACATTCCACATCTTAGAAAATAATGAATAAAGACATGGAAAATGCATAATGGAGGACATATGACTAAGAATGACAAGAGCTCCAAGACAATTCAATGAATGAGAGATAGAGTGCATGTTTGGGTAGATGGTCAAGAAAAAATGTAGGGGATCCAGTACCATCAACAAGATGTCATGTACCATTACTAGTGCTAGAATCCACAGATTTGAGGTGAATAGGTCAAATAGGTATTAATGCAACTCAAATATCCTTGATGAAAGGGAAATAATTAGGAGGGGCATAAAAACTTGATGATTTATTGCACATTGTGGCCACCCATATGTGTCGTGTTGGACAAACAAAAGAAATGCTTACAAGACTAATTGAGATCCCTTTTTAAGGGTGAAACAATATTTTCCTCCCTCTCTTAGTAGTAAAATAAGTACAAAGGAAGTGCAAATCATTTCATATAATATTCAATCATGTTGGTGCAAACATATAATTCTTCTTAAGATGATAAGAGATTTTGTTGATAGAGTAAAAGACCAAATGAATCTTCCTTTCCCTTTGCTTTGAGATACATCCTCATTTATGACATGTCGTCATGGTTTTTTTTAAAGGGAAACCACTATTGGCATCCCTCTTTTACTGGCAAAATAAGCACTAACACAATAATGGAAGTGGAAATCCTTTAAGATAACATTCAACTCATACTAGTGTAAATAAAATTCTTCTTAAACTAATAAAAGATTTTGTTGATAAAGTAAAAAATTCACTAAATCCCCATTGCTCATTGCTTTGAGATACATACCCAATTATAACACATTGTCATAGCTTCAATACATTTATAACTTTTAAAACATGACAATATAGATATGTTATTACCCAAATTGTATACATCTTGAATGCATGAATGCATAATATATGTGATGCTAAATTCTAAGGACCTCACATAAATGTCATAGTTAATTACATAAATTATATAAGTGGATAAGAATGAGAATATGAATTTTCATCTTTACTATAATGAATCTATGCAAATATTATAAAAATAGACATAATATAAAAATTACAAATAATAGATTTTTGTTTCATTAGTCTCATTTGTTTAGTCATGCCATTTAATAATGTTATACTATTTTAGAATATTATAATTTATTGTATTTTGAATACTCGTAATGTTTTTTATTTCCACCTTAATTGTCTTACATGAGGAATGACTTAATTGTCTTTTTTTGTTTATTCCACATTAATTACGTGAACAAAAAAAGAGACCCTTAGTATGTAAATTTATTATTATTTATTATTTAGGATGTATTATATATTTTTAAATAAATTATATATAAAAGTAGATTGTTAAGTAAAAATTATTGGAAATGTATTTTTTTTGTTTAAGCAAGAGACGGTCTTTCTATTAATTTAGGTAAAAAAATATTTTACACATGTTACAACAAGTGCCCAAAGGCACAAACTCTCACAAAGGGGAGTGAAAAAAACCCAATGTGCCCAACGAAATCTTCCAAAAATTAGACAGAGACAGGGCCTAGATTGCGCTAGAACTAAGAACGGGCCAGCGGAACCGAGTTTCGCTCCCCAAAACTTAGGTCTGCAAACCGACAGTCAAGAAACAACCCACGTAGGGGCGAAGTCACCAAGAAACCCTAAAGTTGCTCGATCAACGTTGACCGTTGATCTTCTTTTCCTGATCTGACAGTTGGAGTCCATATCGCGCGGCCTAAAAAGCTCACTGAATATCTCGCGATGAAGGCGGTTTGCTTTTTTGGTCCTCCGCCACGTGTTGCTTCCTGAATGGAATCACTGGCTTTTCTTTAAAACCATTTTTGGCTTGGAAGGTTCCCTATGAAGGTGGGAAACCATTAGTGGTTTTATCTTTCCAACCCTACCAACATGCACACCAAAAGGTGGTCGTTGATTCTCCCTCTCTAGATCCGATGGCCACAGATCAAATCAGACCACACACCTGCACACTAAAAACTTTAAAGTTGCACGATCAACGCTAACCATTGATCTATTCCTTTTGATTCAACAGCTCGAGTCCATATCACGCGGCTTAACAAGCCCGTTGAATACCGTGTGATGAAGGCGATTTGCTTTATCGGTCCTCCGCCACGTGTTGATTCCTGAGTGGAATCGCTAGCTTTTCTTTACAACCGTCTTTGGTTTTGAAGTCTCTCGAGAAGGTGGTAAACCATTAGTGGTTTTATTTTGCCAGACCCACCAACCTACACACCAAAAGGTGGCCGTTGATCTACCCTCTCCAGATCTGATAGCCACAAACCAAAACGGACCCCACAACTGCTCACAAAAAACCCAGCGATGAAGGCAGTAATCCCTGTCGAGCCATCTCCACGCGTCGCCTTCTAAATGGTATCGCTTGTCTGCCGGGGAAACTTCTCCTAGGTCAGAGGTTCCGGGCAATTTTGACCCCAGTGATTTCTTCCATTGACGGATTCGTCTTTCGTGGAAACATTCCTCTTGTGAATAGTTATCTTCTGTCTTGATAACCTACTATGCATCTCCACTGATAGGTCGTCTGAAGTGAACTTATCCATCATTTTCCTAGAGTAAAATTTTGTCCCTTGATTTTTTCCTGATATTGTTGTTGGTTGCTGAGGGCCCTGGATGAGCATCCTCTTTCAACTTGTCATCCGTTATCTCCTCCCACCAGCAGCACAAGTCAATATGCTTGTTTCGTACCCCTCATTGACAAGCCAGTCCACAACTTTGTTGGCTTCCCTGCAAACATGCACCAACCTAAGAGTTCTCAGCATTCTTAGGTGTGCTTGGATTCTTTGGTAGACTTGCAGAAGCCACTAGTGTTCTGAGATTTTGTCTGGAGCAGCGCCAACATTTATCCTCTTCACCAAGTTAATGACTAATTCCGAGTCAGCCTCAATGATGACATTGTGAATTTTGTACTTGAGTAGTATTTCCAAGCATGATTCCATCACCATGAGCTCAGCCACATTGTTGGTTGCCTTTCCAAGATAATTGTGGAAGATGACTTGTATGTTTCCTTCCTCATCCCTCAAGACCCATCCATATCCTGCTTCTCCCAGATTCCCTTTTAAGGCCCCATCTATGTTAAATTTTAAAAAGCCATGTGAAGGGGGTTGTCAAGAAGATTTTTCAATTGAGGTATTTTTGTTGATCTACATAGAAGCCTGAGGGGGATGAACCTTGAGCTCTAACTTCTCCAATATTCTGGCCTCTCTTTATCCGATGGGTTTGCCAGTAGTTGCACCTCCCAGGATATGAATAATCTCTTTGAGTTGTTTAAGGATTAGCTTAAGGATGTTGCTCACAGACTCGCTTGACCCTTGAAAATCTTGTTGTTGCACTCCTTCCAGACATTTCAGATTATGAATCCTGGGGTCAGCATCCAGGCGGAGTTAATGATCTCATTCTCCGAAATAAATTTCCGCCAATTCTTTAAAGCAATAATGATTTCATTTACATTTGTGTATGTCTGCTCGAAGACTTCTCCAACCCAATTTCGAAGTACTGTAGTGAAAGTGCATCTATTCAGGAGATGATTTGTAGTTTCTTCTTGTTGTCTACATAAGTGACATCTTGAGGGGCCCACAAAGCCTCTTTTTCTTAGGTTATCCCATGTCAGAATCTTGCCTTATTGAACCAGCCACTTGAACAGTTTGACTTTCATCCAATGAGGATTCTCCCATATTTCTTTCCACGTCTTATCAATGTTTGGAAGGTTAAGCCTTGAATCTATCCTTTTGGCTTCCTTAAGGTTGAAGAGACTTGCCTTGTTCTTTCCCCATCTTAGTTGATTGTTCAAGTTGGAGTTTAAGATTTGTCTCTTGTCTAAAAGACCTTTAAGGGCTATAGCTTGTGTCAGGCCAGGCAGTAACTCTCCAATAGGCAGTAAAACTGATTCAATTCATTTTATTAGGTAGGATATTGTTATATACAAAAGGGTTTGACTGCTCAGTTCATCTTCTGATGACTGTTCACATTCCTAATTTAACTATTTACATAAATTCACCCAATCGTGAGGATTAGGTGTCAACATTCCCCCCCTTAATCTGAAGGGATGTTGGTGAGTCCAAGCATCGTTTTGAATCTTTCAAGTTTTTCTCTTCCAAGCGCTTTGGTGAAGATGTCTGCAATTTGCTCATTTGTCGAACAATGACGGAGATGGATTGTTTTGGCCTCAACATGATGTCGGATCAGATGATATTTAGTATTGATGTGCTTTGTTCGATCATGGAACTTTGGGTTCTTGGCCAACTTTATTGCAGAGGTGTTGTTAATCATGAGTGAAGTTGATTGTACTTGTTTTACCTGCAAATCTTTAAGAATTTTCCTGAGCCACACAATTTCTTTTGTTGCTTCAGCTACTGCCACATATTCTGCTTCTGTTGTGGAATCTGCTAGAACTGATTGTTTGCGTGATCTCCAGGAGACATCTCTTGATCCAAGACTCATAGCATATCCTGAAGTAGATACCCCAGTTTCTTTGTCTCCATTGAAGTCTGAATCAGAGTATCCGATCAAACTGAAGTCATCCACTTGTGTGTACTTGATTCCATAGTCTTGAGTTCCCTTCAAGTGCTTTAGAACTCTTTTTGCAGCAAACCAATGTCCCTCACAAGGCTTTTGCATAAACCTGGAGAGGATTCCAACAGCAAATGAAATGTCTGGTCTGGTAGTAGTAAGGTAGTTGAGACTTCCTTCAAGCTGTCTATACTTTGTTGCATCCTCAAATTCCTTTCCTTCAATAGATGTGAGCTTTAAGTTTTGTTCCATTGGAGTAGTAAGAGGATTGCACTCTGTCATGCCAAATCTGTTTAACAAATCTCCAATGTATTTCTTTTGAGAAAGAAATATGGATTTTGGATGTTGGGCTACTTCAATGCCAAGATAGTAATGAACATAGCCCAAATCAGTCATTTCAAAACTTTTTCCTAATTCTTTCTTTATGGATGCAATATAACTTTCATTGTTCCCTGTCATTAAAAGATCATCTACATATACCACAAGATATACAACTGTTTTGCCATCTTTCTTGACAAATAAAGTTGCATCATCAAGATCAAAATGATGGAAGTTGAGTTTCAGAAGATGCTCAGTTAGCTTTTCATACCAGGCTCGTGGTGCTTGTTTGA
>APFE031577688.1:56491-86464 GCA_000404065.3 Pinus taeda
AGGTACATAAGAGAGATTCTGGGGTTCCTTGCTTTCGTGGAAGAGTCAACCATTTCCTGCATTACCAGTCATTCCTTTAATCATTGAAGATGTCCCAGGAATGATTGTTATCTTCATCAAGAGATGTGTCCCTGCCATTCGAACACTCCTTCGCATAACGGCCGGACTTATTTCAACAAGGCATCTGCCTTTCCTTCCACCCTTAGATCCGAACTTCCCAATGAAGGGATCATTAGATGGACCATCAGAATCTTCCGTTGCGCCATTCTGATAACATTCTCTGCTTTAACTTCACCCTAGGTGAATTATGGGGAACCCATTGATCCTTCTTTCTTGTCCCAACTGCCTTTGGTGATTGCTCTTTCACTCCTGCTTGGGCATTGTCTTCACCTTAGCTCTGATACCATGTTAATTTTAGGTATGTTCTATGCTAGAGCAATTTATTTAAATTTTCACAGTTATCAATCACATCAGCTTTACGATAAACTGCAGATAGAACATAAATACAAAACGCAGAAGACAAGCCAAGACAAGAGGACACAAGATATGGCGCGAGCCAGGAACAAACCCTACAATGTGTGGGGAAACCCTTTGATCAAATCTTCTTTTATCTTCAAAGTTCAGCAGAGAAAGAGAGAGAGAGTACATTTACAACAGAAGTCAATACTTTGACTTATCTAGATCTAGCATAGATCATTTCGTGATCATGATGAGATCAGTTGAAGACATTCTGCTTCAACTGATTCTCAAGGTGACTCCTTCACCTATCATCGTTCTGCATCTCGTCCATTTGCTGCACCTTACCGTGTAGCACCATCATGTTGCATCATGCATCATCATGCTGCTCATGATCACTATGTTTCCCATACATCATGCTGCTCATGATCACTATGTTTCCCATACATCATGCTGCCCATGCATCATTCTTTAGTTCATAAACATATCAACCTTAGCTGCTTGTTATGGCTTGCAGCCTAGCAAAGCAGCTAGGCTATAGTTCCAGAATCCTCCACGCAATCCCTTTATTTGCTGCGTATAGGGTTTGCTGTGTTAATGGTCTCCTTGATTAATGACACCTTCTCACAATGTATTGGTATTCTTCTTGGTAGCTACAGGTTTCCTTTGCGGACAGAACTCTTCGACTGTGGCTAGACACTATTATGACAGCAACCAGGTCCTGGGACCTTTCCATGACTGCGTACATCCATGAATGCGTATAATGCGTCTCTTCCGCTACGGCTTCATCCCTTCAAGTATACCGAGAGCCCAGAACGTATGATAATGCTACGTTTGACTGCAGCTTCATATGTTGACCCAATACATAGATTATGTTGCGTTCATATATAGTCTAACTGCGTGTAGATCTCTGCCCTATGTTAGGGCATCACGTTGACTACATAAATGTCATGTATAACCAGCATATGAACGTAACCATGACCACCATATAAATGTGTCTCCATTATCTGTGTGTAAGTATTTTCAAGACCTGTGCATAAGTGTTTCTATGAACTGCGTATTAGTGTCTCAATGACCACCGTATAAGGTTTCTTGGACAGCATATTAGGGCCTGTGTATAAGGCTTCTGGACAGTGTATTGAGGCCTCACTTTGACAGCAAATTAGGGCATCCATTGACTGCGTCTAGAGCTGCTTGGAACAACGTATTAGGGCCTCCATTTCTGCGTATTATCCTTACCATGAACTGTGTATAGGTTTCCATGATCATTGTAAGAATGTCTTCCCTTACTGCGGTTAGGAGACTCCATTACAAAACTGCGTTCAGATGTGTTAGGGCTTCTTGAATAGCGTGTAGGCTAGGGCATCATCTAACTAGGCCAACGTATTCTTTTTGTGTTTCTCCTTCTCCATAAACCCAAGACGTGGAGAGGAGATCACACCAAGAATGTGCCCAAATGACTTCAAGTCCTCACCAATTTATACTAAAACGTAGATGATGAATAGACACGACTATTGGGCTTCTGAGCCTACCCAAGTTGCTGGTCGGATTGATAATAATTCCATAATCAAAATTAATTCATATCTCCATAAATACTTATCGGAACCGGATGATCTTTAGATCAATCCTACACCTCTCAATGAGAGGGATCCAATAAAAATATCAACTGCCATAAATAAGCTGACCCACATGGAGTTTGGCCCTAGTTGCCAATTTAATAGCTGTCCTATCATGTTTCAAGCTCTGCATCTCTATACATAAGTTCTTCAACTGCGCGTGGATTTGTTGGACTCCCAGGTTATGACCTTGTATCGAGGTCTCATGCAGTCTCATTGCGATCTCCAAGGCTTCAGCCTGAGTGGATAGCTTTTGCTGTGACAGTGTGGTCCTTGGATGCAATGTTAATGATGCTACGAACCATTCGCGGTGCTACCAATCTGTTAAGGTCATATTGGCTTCACGAATCATACCCTTCAGTCTCTAATCCAACTTCCAAGGGGCCTTGCCTGGAAGCATCATGATTTCCTTAAACCCGATAATTGACTGTGTCTCCGATTTTGGCCTGCTAAATTCCTTGTTTAGCGCAGCTTGGATATTCGTGATTCCTGCATTTGGATTGTCGTTGGAATGCTTAAAGTACCATGTCAGTGCGCGATCCCACAAGACACTGACCAGCATTGCTTTCTTTATGTTTTCATCCGTGACCCCTTGTGCTTCCGATACAGCCTTTACCAGGAACCAAAATTGTTCTAGATCTTCATTCCCTACTCCTTTGAACACTGACAACTTTATTACGCTCACCATATTGAATTGTGGTGGTGGCAAAAGTTGTGTGGGCAGAGATGGGGGTGAAGATGGTGAAGCTGGTGGTGGTGTAGGTGGGGGTGGTATGCGCAAAATTCACTGTCTTATCAGATTGATCGCAATTCTTGGTAAAACTTTTGCAAGCTCTTCCTCGCTTTCTCGTCGAGGTGAAATCAAGGGGATCGTTTCTATCTTTGCGCTACCTTCATTTCTATAGATCCTCCCATGTCGCGTAGCCCCAAACATCAATTTATTCGCATAACCCACTTTTTGCATAGTAGCATCTTAATCCAAGTGTTCAAATATTTAATGTACTTACCTTGCGGTCCTTTGAGGAAGCATCGTTCCATCTCGCTGTAGATGACTAAAGTGTCTACCATGAACTCAGTGATAAACCCTCCTATAATTCGATCGAGCCAATGGTCCACAGCGCGTGCAATCTTATCTTCTAATGCTTCTAGTCTGCACACCAACTCTGGAGTCCACATAATAGTTTTTCGAGCCTGCACCTTCCTTGTCTGCTAACTTCATGATCCACTTGTACAACTCAGAGGGGAAGGATGCAAAGAAAATTTTGTGGATTTCCGTATATAAGTAGCGCTCGAACCACTCTTCCTTCGATACTCACTAATTCCTGTTTTCTTGTGCCGCGAACTCGTGAATCTTTCTATCCAGCCACTATTCAATTTCTTTCTTTGTCGGATTCCAGTGACATGAAATCAGACATCTCTTGTGCAGATCCCGGTCCCCGTAATGGAACCATCTGTTGGCTTGTTGGGGCCTGACCCAGGTTCAGAGGTGATTTAGCCAAACAAATCCTGGTGCTACTGGCCCTTTCAGCAACAATCTGCGAAGCGCGGACTGAGGTTTCACCTGAAGTAGTATAGGAGGGTGCTAGAACCAGTTTTCCACACCTTGGAGATGTCTTATGAGTTCAAGTGGTCCACCGTTCAACCCTCCGCGCACGTCGCTATGCGCACTTTCCCGTACCTCGCACCCTGAGATTACCCAAGTCTTTACTGATATTCCAATGTTAGTTGATTAACTTAGTCTACTTGCATGCTTTAAGTTATACTTAACAATATACATCATTCTTACAGTTGCGTGTAGTAAATAAGCAATATATTTGCAATTTATATCAAACATGCAATAACCCAAGAACAGATACACAAAATTTAAATAAAACTTCTCTTTATTATTCTCTTCCTTGGTTACAGACTCGACTCCGCCCTGCGCACTTAGCTACAGGGGTCCGCGCACTCAGTTGCGGATTACTAGGCCTCTGCGCACTCAGCTGCAGAGCCTTCTCCTACCCTACGACCTTAGACACTTAGACTCTTGCTCTTCGCTCCTACTTTGCTCTCCTTCCTTAGTTCTTAGTTCTCTTTTACACTTAGAGCCTTGCTCTATTTATACAATCCCATGGTTCGTGGACCATGGGTAGGCCGACGTTACATTACAAAACTAGGGCGGACAACCTTGTGACTCTATCATACATTTCGTGCTTCGCGCCCGCAATTCGCGGAGCCTTTACAACAATATCGGGTCAAAACTTGGGCTTTGAGCCCCAAAACATACCTTGGGGGGGGATTCCATGCCTAACATGGCCTTTCCAACAATACACAAATTTGCAGGATATGATAAAGACTTGACATTAAATATGGTATTAAAGGAGCTGCATCAAATATTAAAGAATGATGGATTAAAGTTTGTGTGAATTAGTGTGAGTTTGTGGAATAGACTTATGACAGTGATAAAGTATGAGTCACACATTGTAATTATACCAAAACTACATGTCTTAGATTGCTTTGTAATAGTCCATTGTGGTCATTGAAATGTTTTATGTCCCTAGTATATTCTTAAGCTTGGAGTATATTAAAAGGGCATATGGTTGTAATATCCAAAGAGGCATGCATGCCCTTTTGTTATGTGTTCCCTAATGACATCAAGTTGTGGAATCAACCACTCGGTAGGTATGAGGGTGGCAGGTGTACTCGTATCTAAGCTTGATATGTAATTGAAGAATTGAGTCTTTGATTAAGTGGGGGAATTGTGAGATGGAATAATCTCAAAGTGTAAAGGACCAAGTCAAAGAAAGTTCATCAAGAAGTTGGATGAACCATGTATGTGAAGGACTTCCTATTAGACCAGTGGTTGGGTACCCATGCATTTTGGTGGATGGTTGTTCCTTTATATGGACATTGACAATTTGATGATGTTTGCATGAAAAAGGTACAACGTGTAATTGCCAGATTGGACCAGAACTAGACTTTGCAAATTGATATTGAGATAAGTACTCATTAAGGGGGTGTGTTGGAATATGTAGTTCCTACCTGTCTCAGTTGTGGCTCTCTATGTAAAGGAGTTTGTTCCTATTCTTTAGGGTTGTTATATCTATATATTCCTAGATTGGTGTGTGGTTGAGATATTCTCTCAACCCGGTGATTGTATGTCCAAGATAGTCTACCTATCTTGAGACAACACAAAATCTATTTATATGTAATCTTATTTGATGTGAAGATATGATATTGTGTGCACTATCAAAAGTTAAGTGTTGGCTCAGGCTAGCTCTAATCCCAAAATATTTTTTCCAGATCAAATCATATATTAATCAAATAATGTTACATATAAATACATGTAGTGTTATCTCAAGATAAATAGACAATCTTGAACACACAATCACTTTGTTGAGAGAATATGTCAACCGCACACCAATCTAGCAAACATCTAGATGTAAACAAGTCGTAAAGCATAGGAACAAACTCCTTTACATAGAAATAATCACACCTAAGACAAATAGGAATTATATTTTCCAAGTAATTCGATAAAAGAATTGACAACATACATATTAAACATTTAAACATTTAAATATATATACTTTGTTTGCAAAAACATTATTTTCTACTTATTTTCTTTTCATTCAATTTGAAATTTAAATAATTTCTAATAATTTTGATCAATATAAACAAGTCTAGGGACTTTCAAAGTCTTGGTTGTATATGATATGGGGATATGGGATGTTTTTTTGTAATTTCCTTCTTGGTGTTCAAAATGGGTATGGATTGTTTCACAACGCATTGTTTTCTATTTTCCTATCTTATGACAATATTTTGGTATATATAGACAAATGTACGACAATATGAAAGTGTATTCGTTTTGACAAATGTACTAGTATATTATATAGACCAGGTTTTTTCCTTCCAAAGAAAAGTTAAAACTACAATTTATTTTAAATAAAAAAATATACACTGATATCTCCATTTTTTTTTTTTTTTTTTTTCATCTCAAAATTGTAATCTACGAACTGCCCTAATTTTCAAAAATACAGAACCAGCATAATTTCAAAATTTAAAACTTCTTTATAATTATATATTTAAAATTAAATATTCAAAACTTATTTAGAATTTCTTCCATATATAAACATATTTAAAATGTCAGTTAATCCTTACAAAATTTTCTGACCTTCACAGATCAGCCTCAAATTCTTTCTATTTTGAGGGCACTACACTTGGCATTCCCTCCACCATCTATTTTGTGTCTAGGTGCACTGCACCTAGCATTCCGCGCAAGGAGTGGACAAACAATGAATCGGACTGCGATTGTATCCAATTTTTGTCGAATTATTGGAAATACTTATCCAATTTTTGTCGAATTATTGGAAATACTAATCGGATGGGCGAATTTTCGTAATTTTTATTCCAATTCCAGCGAATTTGAATAAAAATTCCAAAGTATATTTATGCACGGCACTAGGTGGTGCCCTCAATTCAATCCTACACAACTCCAGAAAGAAAGAAAGAAGAGGGAGGTTATCGACAATGGAAAGTGTGCAGAGTACCCCTGCGCTCAGTGGTATTGACAAGCTCATCACCAATGGAATGAAACATCTCCAAGTGCAGGATAAATATATTGTGCCTCTTCATGAACGCCCCCATTTGTCTCAGGTGTCTTCCTCTGAGGAAATTCCGGTGGTGGATCTCAAAGGCCTCGATGGCCCTGACAGAAGCACTGTAATCCAACAAATCCGACATGCGTGTGAGCAGGATGGCGTTTTCCAGGTGAAGCCTTCCATACCTCTTAAGTTTGTAATCTCAAATATTTTTGAAGATTGAGGTCAATAACTAATCTGGGCCCTTAATGCATAAGTTTATTTTTGACTGATTATTATATATAGATAGTGAACCATGGAGTACCAGAAGCAGTCATGAAAAACATGATGGAGGTTGCCAAGGAATTCTTTGAAATGCCTGTGGAAGACCGAGTACGCTATTACTCAGAGGACCCCAACCAACAGACTCGGGTTGGTACAAGTGTCAATATGACCAAAGAAAAAGTTCTCAACTGGAGGGACTATTTGACGCACCCATGTCAACCTCTGGAGGAAGTCATGAGCTCTTGGCCTGAAAAACCTGCAGCATACAGGCAAGTATAAGAAAGATTTTTTGTTTGTGAGAGAAAGGACTCGTTAGTTTTTGTTAGTTGATTACTAAAATTTACTAAATATATATATATATACCAGCTAAATCTGTCCTTGCTAGTTGATTACTAAAATTTACTAAGTATATATATACCAGATATATCTGGGACAATTAATCTTGTCTGAGGATACCAGATGACTTCAAAACAAGGTATCAAATCACATCATCCAGGTATCAAATTGACATATAAATGGCTGCCCCATCAACAAGGGAAGATTTACTTCTACCGTGATTTCGCAAGGGGCAAAGGCAATTCTAGGATTTCATTAGGGGCAGAGGCTTCTAATCGCTGGAAAGATGTCATTACATGTTTTTATTCTCTAGGTTATGTCACCTGTTTCAAGGCATGCTTCGAGCGCTTGGTATTCTTTTGGTACAAGAATTGGCCCAACAGGTATCAACCATCTAACTCGTTCTCTTGTTACAGGGAGACTGCAGGCAAATACGCTGAGGAGTTGCATGCACTATTCCTCAAGCTGGTGGCAGCGATTTCTGAAGCTCTAGGGCTTGATTCCGATTACTTGAATAAAGTTATTGGAGAAAATACCCAATTCCAGGTTATAAATTACTATCCTCCGTGCCCAAACCCAGACCTTACCCTTGGAATTGCAGGCCATACAGATAAAGGTAGCGTCACGGTTCTAATGCAGGATGATGTCGGCGGCCTGCAAGTCCTAAAAGAAAATGGAAAGTGGGTCACTGTAGAACCCATACCGAACGCCTTCGCCATCCATTTGGGAGATCAAGTGCAGGTCAGTAAATGGTGCAACGGCAAGGCACATACATTCTATTATACTTGATTCAATTTCCTTGAGCCTGTGATGGTATTCATAGAAAAAGCTTCTAATTGTTTGTGTAAAACCAACAGGTTGTGAGCAATGGGAGATTCAAGAGTGTTTTGCATCGAGCAGTAACCAACTCTTCCTCTGCGCGTATATCAATTCCTACGTTCCATCCTCCTACCATGGATTCCTTCGTTGCTCCTGCAGAGTCCTTGATTGATGATAAGCATCCCGCTCAGTACAGAGGATACAAGTATGGGGAGTTTTTCAAAGCTTTTGCGAACAAGCCACCACTGGGTAAGGTTCTGTTGGATCAGCTCAAGATCGAATATCCAGAGAGAGAGCGTTGAATTGATCTGTGGTGTTCATAATACTGCATTCTTCATCATTTTCAAGCAAGTCTTCATTTGGGATTTACACAAGCATGATGTCATTTACTGAACTAAGGTAAACTGGGAAGGCTTTCACATGTCTGGTGTGTGGTGTTTTCAATTGTCATGTGCTGCTACTCAATCTACTCATCTGGGATTTACACGAGCATGATGTTTACTGAACTAGGGTAAACTAGCAGGGCTTTACCATATAGTGTGTGGTAATTTGGGATTTACACAAGCATGATGTTTCGTGAATTAGGGTAAACTAGCCGGGGTTTATCATGTATAGTTTGTGGTGTTCATCATTAGGGTAAACTAGCAGGGGTTATCATGTATAGTGTGTGCTGTTTGTAATTGTGATATGTTTATCATGTATAGTTTGTGGTGTTCATCATTAGGGTAAACTAGCAGGGGTTATCAGGTATGTGTGTGCTGTTTGTAATTGTGATATGTGACAACTGAATCTACTCTATTTATTTAGTTCGTTATCTTTTATTTTTTCAGGGGTTATCATGTATAGTGTGGTGTTTGTAATTGTGATATGCTATAATTGAATATACTTTATTTATTTAGCTGGTTTATGTTTCATTTTTTTTCGATGTGAGAGAAGAGAAAGAGAATCAAGGTTGATGTCATTGTAGTGTTACATGATTTTATCTATTTGACATTTACAAAAGAGATCAAATCTCTTTTCATTTTAAAAGAAGTTTGTATCTCAAGAGATTTGATTATTCTTGAAGCTTGGTAGATCTAGAGTTAAGATGCTAGTTTAATTTAAAATCTAATGATTTAGCATGAACATCTCCCTATACTAATTTATAAAATCCCTCTTAAAACAATCGATTTAAAAAAATAAATTAAAACCAAAACCTTCTTAAAAGAAATAATTCAAGAGTAATTAGAATTTACATCTTAAATATACATTTTATATCACTATGCTAGTTTGATTAAAATTTACATTTTAACTCTAATCTTACATCTTATCCCAATATAATTAGAATTTACATCTTAAATATTCATTATATAGGTTATGTGTTTTTATTTCTATATTAATAGATGGAAATTCAAATATGAATACTTTATATTCCTAAATCTATATTTATCGTTTCACATTTACATAATATAATATAAACTAATATAAACTACATATAAATTATTGAATAACATCATAATAAAATAAATAACAAATCACATTAGAAAAAATGATACTTCCTTCCACACATGTTATTAGCATTTATTAAATAATTTAAATAATTTAATAACATCATATAAATAAATAGAGCATTAATACATCGTATAAAAAACATCATATATATATATATAATACAAAATACCATTAATCTTAACATTTGAAATTTTTAAATGCGCAAGTTGCAGAATGGAATTGATAGGAAAAATAGACTTGGAACATCGCAGCAGGTCGTTGGCTCCAAAAACAAGCCTAAACCCCACAATTTGTACAGCAGAGAGCGCAAGCACCCTCAGAACTTACTGAAGGTTACCAATGGATCTAACGTAGAGGAGAGGTTGGCAACATTCGAATGCAGGTCACAACGAGGGATTTTCATTCTCAGTGGGAGCGGGACTGTTACCAATGTTACCCTACAGCAGTCGGTCACTCCTAACCTTCAACGTACGCCGCGAGATCTCAGCGTTGTCAGGGGTGTTTGTGAGTTCCTTGATATAATGTCAAGTTTTATCACAGTTTAGTTTCAGGATTATATCAAGTTTTATCACAGTTTAGTTTTAGGATAAAGACTTCAGGGGTACTGGTTTAGTTTTAGGATAAAGACTTCAGGGGTAATGGTTTGGAGCGACTGTTTAAAATCTTCTACAAAAATTCACGTTGACAGATAATTTGTCCGCTTTGCTTCCAAAAATTTAAAATGGTGGCGCTGACCAATCAAATTGTAACACACTGTTTTTTTTTTTTTTTTTTAGCCATCAACTTAGGGAATGGTTTCTGAACATTTGGAAACTAAGTTTTGAAAATAAAAAGATTTATTTGTTAGCAACGGACTTATTTACACAAACCTCTTTCAATTTTTACACCATTATTATGGATTGAGATATTTAAATGGATTTTGTTTTAGCCATCAACTTAGGGAATGGTTTCTGAACATTTGGAAACTAAGTTTTGAAAATAAAAAGATTTATTTGTTAGCAACGGACTTATTTACACAAACCTCTTTCAATTTTTACACCATTATTATGGATTGAGATATTTAAATGGATTTTTGAAGTCTTTTTTTCAGAAATTAGCTAAATTTAATTTTTTCTATTTTTAGAAAAATGCCCAATCAGCGTTCAGTTGGTGAGTCACTTCATCAATTGAACTTAACAACAAACTAAAGATGGATGAGAAGGTTTTCATATCCATTTATTTTGGATCTTGGTAGAACATGTATATGTTTTTAGTATTTTGTATTAAGAACTTTCCAGAAATTGTGGATCTCAAAAATTATGTAATTTTTGTATCAATTAGAGGAATTCTAATAGATCATGGTTGGACTTTGAGAGGGAAAACTCTATTGTAAGTGTGTTCATTAGAAATTAATGAAAGATCTCTTAGCCTAGAAGTACAAGGCTTTTTGTTTGAGGGATTCTTATTTAGCAATTGTGGTATGTATCTCAATGTTGTATTTCCTTCTTTGTTTATCATTATATGTGTATCTTCTTATCTAAATTGCAAAGTATATGTAAAATTCATGTGAAAATGCTCTATATCTCTTATTCAAATATAGGCCTTTCAAATGATAAGTTTATACAAAAATTCTCATATTGTTGCTCGGTTTTAAACTCTTTCTCTTCACCTTTCCATCCTATGAATGAATTTATGTCTAGAATTTGTTAATTGTAGGCATTTGAAGGAAATTACTGTTTTTCACCAAGCTCTGAAGGCCTTGAGTTAGTTTCTAATAGGATTCCATGCCCAATGGCATTTCCCTTTATCTCTATCCAAATCTATCATTGTTTTTACATTAAATATGGCCAATGAGCATACGAATGGCCTCATGCTATAATGACTAAGTAGCAGAGTCAAAGAGAGATCCATCTCTAGATTGGAAGGGCTAGTTTCCAATCCCAAAGTGGTTAGAGGTTACCTTAATTATTTCCCTCCACATCGAAGAAAAACTTCTTCTTAATGATAACAACTTGGCGTTGTTATGGAGACGTGAAAGCTTCAAGTCACTTTTCCCAGGAAAACAACAAAGATCAGATTTGATTTTTTATGGTGAACAAAGGTCAGAAACAAAAGTGGTTGTATATATTTTACCTGAAAACTCCATTGTCAGATACTCCAGAGCTCAAATAATCATGGATATTCCATTTCCCAAAGAAAGTAGCCTAAAAAATTTCTTTGTGACTCCATTATCCGAAGATGATTATTAATCCGTAAGGTATGCTCCTATGATCGTTCACATATTCTTGGTTTCTCAAATCATCTGCCTCGTATCTATTGGCAAACATACTTGTCAAAATTCAAAGATCAACAAGGATATGAGGCTTCTTTTCATTTGATTAAGTTTCATATGCACATAGATAGGCTAGGGGTTGAATTACATGAAGATTGCTTGATGAAAATGTTCGAGTCTACTGGAAGGAAATGCAATATCATGGTATGGAGAGCTGATGCTTTTTATTTTAGGCTAGGGGTTGAATTACATGAAGATTGCTTGATGAAAATGTTCAAGTCTACTGGAAGGAAATGCAATATCATGGTATGGAGAGCTGATGCTTTTTATTTTAGGCTAGGGGTTGAATTACATGAAGATTGCTTGATGAAAATGTTCAAGTCTACTGGAAGGAAATGCAATATCATGGTATGGAGAGCTGATGCTTTTTATTTTATATTCTATGGAAATTTTTCATACCAAATTTTATGAGAATTATAGAAAATATTACTCATCTTTATCGCCTTTGAAAATTTTATTGAACGTGTGGAGAATGAATATGGTGATGGAAAATTAATGGATAGAGAAATCAAAGAATTTTATGAAGATTATTTCAAACAACAAGAAAATATATTAGAGGATAATTGTCATAATATTCAAGAACATTTACAGCAGGTAGTAGTTTTTCCCTTGGAAATGAAACAAATCGGAATCTTAATATTGAAATCTAGGCACTTTCCCATGTGGACGATGACGAGGAATTTGAGGAATAATCAATTAATTTGTTCTTCATATTTTTTTATTTTCTAAATCTTTGTTTCAAGAAGATAATGTCCAGGAAGTTGTTTTCCTTGATACTTTAGAAAAACAAGACAATATTCTTGATTAATTGCATGAAGAAATAAACATACAAGTAGTGGTTTATTCAATTAATATTGATGAATGTCCAAAACACATGAATCTTTTTCTTGATATGGATGATAAGGAAGATAAACAATCTACTGCTATTTTATTTAAGAATGATCCTAAATTGAAGATAGAGAACAAGAATAACCAATAGTTAGGGATCAAGTTCATCTTTCTCCTTTTGCTCATCAACAACAAGTCCATATGTGTTGGAATATCTAATTCCTACTTGTCTCTAGTTGTGATTCTTTCTATGTAAGGAGTCAGTTCCTATTCTATAGGAGTTGGCTATATGTTTGGTGTGTGGTTGAGAGATTTCCTCAACCAACAGATTGTGTGTCCAAAATAGTCTCTCTATCTTGATACAACACTCTGTATATATGCAATCTTATTTTAATGAATAGAATATAGATATTGTGCATATTGATATTTTAAGTTGGTATCAGACCCCTGACGGCCTGGCCCCTCGTAAGCTTGGCCTGTCCTGGGCTGAGGAAAATAAAGAGTTTGATGAGTATTATTTTCTTCTTCGTTTATTCGTCCATCCCTCATGGAAGGTCTTGCACCAAAAACCAAGGTTCTTCGCAATGGAATATGGCAAGAACAAGAAGCTTCACTTATTGTCCCCGGTGATATCATCATTATCAAATTAGGGGACATTGTGCCTGTTGATACTCGTCTTCTTAAAGGTGATCCTTTAAAGATTGACCAGTCTGCTCTGACTAGTGAGTTGCTTCCTATGACAAGAAACCCCAGGGACGAGGTATTTTCAGGGTCAACCTGTAAGCAGGAAGAAATTTGCTAGATCAGAGCATAAATAACACACAACAGAGTTATACTCAGAGACTTAAATGGCAAAAGCAAAGAATAATTCACAGAGACAGACAAATGGAGAAACAACAAGATTACTCAATCAAAAAATAGCGGAATAGAACAATCACTGGAGAACAGAAATCACTTTGCATTACATAACAGGCTTAGGGCTTGGCTTGCATTCCTTGGCCAGAGAAATTACAAATTTATAGAGGCAGAAGAAGGATCTAGAATCCTGTATGTGATTCGGATGGAGATCTGGAATGATCTAGAAACCACTGCAGTGCAGGAGGACCTTAGAATCCTGCATGTGATTCTAGAAGCTAATGGCGGTGTAGAAAGATCTAGAATCCTGGAGATCTAGGAAGATCTGATCTAGAATCCTCCATGAATTTGGCTTCACACTTAACATTCTCCCATTTGAAGCCAAATAAGAATCATCAAGTCACACCGAGTCCTACCATGCCTCTACATAACTCATGTTTATTTCGTGGTAGAATCTTAGTGAACATATCAGCAGGGTTCCTATTTGTATGGATCTTTTCCAAGGATAATTGTTCTTCCTCCAACACATGTCGGATCCAATGGTACCTTAAGTCAATGTGCTTGGTTTTTGAATGAAATGTTGGGTTTTTTGCCAAGTGAATGGCACTCTGACTATCACAATATAACACATACTTGTCTTGCTTTATTCCTATTTCTCCTAGGAATCGCTGCATCCACAACATCCCTTTACAAGCTTCTGTTGCAGCTATGTACTCTACTTCTGTTGTAGAGAGGGCTACTATTCTTTGTAGCTTTGACACCCAAGATGCTGCTGCACCTGCAAATGTATACAAATAACCTATAGTGGACTTTTTGATATCCATATCTCTAGCCATATCTGCATCTATAAATCCTTCAAGCACAGTCTCATCATGACCAAAACATAAACAATAATGACTAGTACCCTTGAGATACCTTAAAATCCATTTTACTGCTTGCCAATGTTGTTTGCCTAGATTGGTAAGGAACCTTCTCACTACTCCCACTGAATATGTAATGTCTGGTTGTGTGCACACCATGGCATACATCAAACTGCTGAAGCATAAGGAATTCTTCTCATCTCTTCTTTCTCTTTGTCATTACTAGGACATAATTCAGTACTCAACTTGAAGTGGGCTGCAAGGGGTGTACCAACTGGCTTGGCATCCTTCATATTAAACCTGTCAAGCACCTTCTTGATATATTTTTCTTGTGACAGCGACAACCTTTATTTTTTCCTGTCATGCATAATCCACATGCCCAATATCAGTTGTGCTGGTCCCAAATCCTTCATTGCAAATTTGCTACCCAAATCTTTCTTCAACTTATTGATCTTATTCTTATCATGCCCAACAATCAACATGTCATCCACATATAACAATAATATTATATACTTTCCTTGATCATACCTCTTGATATAGACACGATGGTCAGCTTCCAACCTCTGGAAACCATGTTCCAACATGAATGAATCAAATTTCTTGTACCATTTTCGAGGTGCACGTTTCAACCCATAGAGACTCTTCTTCAACCTACAAACAAGGCCTTCTTTGCCTTTTTCTATGAAGCCTTCTGGTTGCTCCATATAAATTTCTTCCTCCAATTCACCATGAAGGAAATTAGCTTTTACATCTAGCTGTTCACATTCTAGGTCTAAAGCAGCAATTAGACCAAGAATGACTCTAAGGGATGACATTTTAACAACAGGTGAGAAAATTTCAGTGAAGTCAATACCTTCTTTTTGGGAAAAACCTTTCACCACCAGTATTGCTTTACACCTCTCCTTCTTTTCGTCACCTTCATACTTAATCTTGTATACCCATTTGTTTTGTAGAGCCTTTCTACCTTTTGGGAGGTTTACCAACTCCCAAGTTTTATTTTCCTGCAAAGAGTTCATTTCTTCTTCCATTGCTTTCTTTCATTCTTTACTGTGCTTGACTTACAAGCTTCTTGAAAACAATTAGGTTCACCTTCATCAGTCAACAAAATATAGTTTGAAGGAGGATACCTTTGTGAAGGCTTATGAGGCTTAGAAGATCTGCAAACCAACTGCGGTGGTGCATTATCAGGTTGAATCTCCTGTAAAGGTTCCTGCAAGATTCCTTCTTCTTGTTGTTCATTATTTTCCACTTGTTGTTCTTCATGCTCCCGAATTTGTTGTTCATTTTCTTGTATTGGTGGTATGTTTTCCTGCTGCTCTTCAAACCTGTCAATAACCTTCTTAACCTCCAACTCACCTATAGTCCTCTTGAACATTTCTTACTCATTAAATATAACATCCCTGCTTCTAATAATTTTCTGTTTGATTGGATCCCATAGACGATAACCAAGATCTTCATCTGCATATCCCAAAAAAATGAATTTCATAGATTTATCATCTAGCTTAGTTCCATTTTCTTTGGGAATATGTACAAATGCTTCACATCCAAAGATTTTCAAGTGAGAATAATTCAAATTCTTACAAGTCCAAACTTCTTCTGGGATACCGCCATCCAAGGTTGTAGTTGGAGATCTATTTATGAGGTAGCAAGCGGTCCTAACTGCTTCAGCCCAAAAATTCTTCTCCAAACCGGAATTGGACAACATACTTCACACCTTTTCCATAATGGTGTGATTCATCCTTTCTGCAACACCATTTTGTTGAGGAGTACGAGACACAGTATTCTCATGCTTTATGCCAAACCTGTTACAATATTCCTCAAATGCATTTGAGCAATATTCTCCACCATTATCTATTCTTAAACACTTCAGCAACTTGTTAGTCTCTCTTTCAACAACAACATGGAAATTTTGAAATATTCCAAACACTTCATTTTTATTTTTCATAGGATATGCCCAAACTTTCTTGGATGCATCATCTATAAATGTTACAAAATATGATGCTCCTCCTAATGATTTGATGTTAACAGGCCCAAACACATCCGAGTGTACCAATTCTAACACATTTTTTTTCTATCATGACCACCTCTAAGGAATGAAACCCTTCTTTGTCTACCAAATATACAATGCTCACAAAGATCAAGATTGTAGGATTTCAAACCTAGCAATAAATTTTTACCAATAAGGATTTTTAAGCCCTTCTCGCTCATGTGACCCAAACGCTTATGCCACAGATCTGTTGAATTTCCTTCTTTTGTGACAACAGCCAATTTTGATTTTCCTATCAATGTCTTCAATGTGTATAACGTTCCTGTCTTGGGTCCTTTGGCCATGACCAACGCACCTTTTCGAATTTTCCAGCCTCCTTTTCCAAAGCTTGTCGAATAGCCTTCATCATCTAGTCGTCCCATTGAGATTAAACTCATGCGCATTTCTGGTACATGCCTGACCTATTTCAACAATATATCTTGTCCATCTTTCATCTTGATCTAGACATCTCCCACTCCAACAATACTGCAAAAATTATTATTCCCCAAATGCACTCTGCCATCATCACCGGGATTATATGAAACAAAACTATCTTTGCATGGGGTTACATGGTGAGATGCCCCAGTGTCAAGGATCCAATCAAAGCTACTACTAGATGTATATACACATGCATCCTCTACTGAAACAATAAACAACACATCACCATCTGTGGCTACAGTAGTAGTCTCACCTTCATTTTTGCTAGATGACTTGTGATTTGTACTGGACGGTCTCTGATCCTTTTGTCCTTTCTTCCAGAATCAACATTCTTTCTTCATGTGCCTAGGTTTGCCACAATGAAAGAAGATGATCCTTCCTCTCCTTGATTTTGATCAGCCTCTCGATCTTGATCGCCCTTGCTAGCCTTGATCCATTCTCCTACCACGATCAGCTAGAGCTAGAGCCTCTCCTCCCTGGTTTTCCACAATTGACTTGCGTCGTAGCTCCTCATTCATTAAACTGCTGCTGATATCATCAAACTTCAGGGTCCATGTAGTTGTTGAAGTGCTCATAGCTACAATTAAATTTTCCCAGCTGTCTGGCATAGAAAACATTAGCAAAATAGCTCTAATTTCATCATCTAAAATGATTTTAACAGAGGCAAATTGATTAGTAATAATATTAAATGCATTCAAGTGCTCAGCAACTGAAGCACCCTCCTTCATTTTGAGATTATAAATCTTCTTTATCAAGAACACTTTGTTTGATGATGTGTTCTTCTCATATAGATCATGGAGCTTCTTCCATAATCCTTCAGTGATATTTTCTCCAGACGCATTGAAATAAACATTCGTTGCTAAATATTGGCGGATTGTTGTAATCACCTTTCTATCTAGCTTATTCCACTCTTCATTTGTCATCGATGAGCGTTTCTTTGTTGTGCCCTCAATCGGCAAGTACTGATCCTTTAAAATCAATATATCCTCCATCTGTGATTTCCATAGGGAAAAATTAGCCCTGCTCAACTTCTCCATATATGTAACTATTGTCTCCATTTTCAATCACATTCACACCCCAAAACACAAAAAACTCCACTTAAAAATAAAACTTTAATTATTACTCTTTAAAATTTAGTAATAATGACCTTCCTCCTTTTAAAATACCCTTTTCAAAATTCCAACATATAATTATATATGTTTCATAATAAATATAAAAACATATATAATGTTTTAACCTTTTCACATTTCACACATACATATGTTGGTTTGAGAAAAAACTTCACGTATACTTGCAAGCTTGATGTAAAAAAAACTTACGAACACCACATTTCAACTCCAAACTCCACGGATCTCCACTTTTCAAACTCCAGCAATACGTTTCAACATAGATCCACGACCTTGTATTTCTTGCAGCAACCGCCTTTTAGTTCCAGCATTCCTCAGCTATTTCCTAGATAGATCCTTCAACAGCTCCAAGGGTAACAACCAACGTTTTAAATAATGTTGCCAGAGTAAGGCGATGGCACTAAGCGGCTTGCACGGTGGATATTCGAACCTAGCTCCGATACTAGTTGTTAGACTAGAGCATACATAACACAACATGGATTTATACTCAGAGACTTAGACGGCAAAAGAAGAGAATAATTCACAGAGGCAGAAAAATGGAGAAACAACAAGATTACTCAATCATAAACAATGGAATAGAACAATCACTGGAGAACATAAATCACTTTGCATTACATAACAGGCTTGGGCCTTGGCTTGCCTTCCTTGGCCAGAGAAATTACAAATTTATAGAGGCAGAAGATAGATCTAGAATCCTTTATGTGATTCAGATGGAGATCTGGAATGATCTAGAAACCACTGGCAATGTAGGAGGATCTTAGAATCCTGCATGTGATTCTAGAAACTAATGGAGGTATAGAAAGATCTAGAATCCTGGAGATCTTGAAAGATCTGATCTAGAATCCTCCATGAATTTTGCTTCACACTTAACAAAATTAAGGTGGTTGTTATTGCAACAGGAGTTCACACATTCTTTCAGAAGGTTGCTCATTTGGTAGATTCAACCAACAATGTGGGGCATTTTCAAAAGGTTCTACGGCCATTGGAAACTTCTGTATTTTATCCATTACAATTGGAATGGTAGTAGAGATCATTGATATGTATCCTATTCAACATAGGAAATACAGGGATGGAATTAACAATGTTCTGGTTCTATTGATCGGTGGGATTCCGATCACAATGCCTATCGTGTTATCTATAACAATGGCAATTGGCTCCCACAGACTCTCTCAACTAGGGGCTATTACAAAAAGAATGATTGACATTGAAGAAATGACAGGGATGGATGTGCTATGTAGTGATAAGACTGGAACACTTACTCTGAACAAGTTGAGTGTCGATAAAAATCTTATTGAGGTATTTGTGAAAGATGTGGACAAAGACCATGTGTTTTGCTTGCAGCTAGAGCCTCCAGAATTGAAAATCAAGATGCAATTGATGTTGCTATTGTTGGAATGTTGGAAAATCCAAACGAGGCTTAAGAAAGGGTTACTGAAATCCATTTCTTACCTTTTAATCTGATTGACATTCGTCTGAGCACTTTCGCTGCAGATTGGGGTCATTGATCGTGGATCGAACACGATACAGTGGTTGCAACAGTGTGTTGGGTAATATTTCCCTGGCAACCAATGTTTCAGATCCAATTTGAATGGATTGTTGATCAGCTACAGATCCGTCAAAGTGGAAAATTCATTGAATTCAATGGAAGCCATGGAGAATTTGGTTCAGCTTTCAGAATCTATGTAGCAGGCCGCTGCCCTACTAGCGGACGAAGAAGTGGAGGAGTCGTCGACGAGGAATTATACTTTCCTCAACATTGTGCCCCTTGGAAATGTTGGTGTTGTAGTACGTGACAGGGTTCTTCCACAAGCTTCCCAGTGGGCATCCTCAAATTATTTTTGGCCACGGGATGCTTCTGTGGAAAAAAATTAGGAAAAGCCATTTTTTCACTCATATTATGTGTTGGTGATTTTGTATTCATACATAGTCAATTCTAGAGCATGGCTTGTGCTTTTGTTCCATACTATTTTGAAGGAGAACATCTCTCGGAAGTTTATATACATATTGAGATTATCAACCTCAATATACAATCATGTTGTTAGAATTCGCTACTCTAACTAATGGCAGGTAAAGCATAGAGATCCAAGACCAAGACCATTGTATCCAAGAATCAAAAGTACAAAGTCCATGATGGAAACATTCAAATGAGAAAGAAGTCCAGCATATGAATGGTGTGGTATATCCAGCATAAGCGATTAAAGGATGATGGATAATCAAATTTGCTTGAGTAGTTTGTCTGAGTTTGTAGAATAGACTTTTGATTGTGATAAAGTGTGAGTCACACATTGTAATCATTTCAAATCTACATTTCATTTTTTTTTTTTTTTTTGCATAGTTGTGGTCCCTAAAAATGTTCTATGTACCTAGTATCTTCTTAAGCTTGAAGTATATTAAAAGGGCATATGATTGTAAGACCTGGAGAGGCATGCATACCCCTTTGTTATGTGTTCCCTAATGACATCAAGATGTGGAATCAACCATTGTGTAGGTATGAGGGTGGCAGGTGTACTCGTATCTAAGCTTGATATGTAATCGGAGAATTGAGTCTTCGATTAATGGGGGAATTGAGAGATGTAACATATCTCATATTGTAATGGACCAAGTCAAAGAAAGTTCATTAAAAGTTGGATGAACCATGTATGTGAAGGACTTCCTAGTAGACTGGAGGTTGCAGCAGTTGGGAATCCATGCATTCCGGTAGATGGTTGTTCCTTTATATGGACACCTACAATTGAATGAACAAGGTACAAGGTGTGATTACCAGATTGAACCAAATGTAGACTTTGCAAACTGATATCGAGACAAGTACTCATTAAGGGGGAGTTTTGGAATATCTATGTAAGGAGTCAGTTCCTATTCTATAGGAGTTGGCTATATCTACTTGTTCCTTGTTTGGTGTGTGGTTGAGAGTTTTCCTCAACCAACAGATTGTGTGTCCAAAATAGTCTCCCTATCTTGAAACAACAATCTGTATATATGTAATCTTATTTTAATGAATAGAATATAGATATTGTGCATATTGATATTTTAAGTATATCCATGTTCTTCAAGATCCATTTTCATTCTTGTTATAAATATTAGAGAAAGATAATTCAGTGGCATGTCTGAAAGTAGTAAGTGGTTTTAGTTCTAGATATCATTTTTGGGATTCAACTGCGTTAGGCTAGTCATTCACGTATGACCATTTCCATGAGAGGTAGTCGTAACTGACTAATTTCTCATGATTTTTGAATAGTTCACTTAGCACTCATTGCATCGGGTGATGCTCACAGGGGTGAAGAAGTGGGATTGAAACTAGTGAAATGTGGAGAACGAATCACATAGCATCAATCATCACTTCCGGGGCTTGCACCCGGTAACCAGGACTTCCCAGGAGGTCACCCATCCCAGATCTCCTCTGGCTCAAGCGCGCTTAACTGTGGAGTTTTTCCCCACAATCAAGCCCACTTATCTTGTCAAAATTGATGAGTTTTGAAATTAAATTCAAATTTCAGTTTAAGTTATCATTTTTTAATTTTTCCTTTCTTCTTAAGAAAAGTGTGAGTAGAATTTGCCCAAGTAGCCATTTGATTTCATGGTTACATTGGAGATATGAGATTACTTGACCTTGCAGTGAATTGGTTGGGGTAGGGTAGGAAGTTGTATGTAAAATAAGCTCACATTTTGAGCATCCATTCAACATACATTTCAACTTGGTTAGTTGCAATATTTTCAGTTTTAGTTTCCGCAATTGTTTTAGGTTGCAACATAGTTTAAGTGTGGATTTTCTTGTAGTTGAAAGCTTGTTTTTAGCAATGAGAAATTGATTGGTTTCAATTGTTAGTGGTAAGCATGAATGTGAAATTTGCAAATCTAGAAAAGAATAGTTACAAATTACAAGTTAGTTTTGGAGCTTGGGATCAGTCCAATTGATCAGGAACTTGGCTTACGAAGGTTCTTGTTGCCTCTCAAGGTGACAACATACACATTGAAGTCGATTGTTATCACAGTTTAGTGTCAAGATAAATACTTCAAGGGTAGTAGCTTGGAGAAATTATTTAAAATACTCCACCAAAAAATCAAGCACACTGATAGGTAGTTTTTCAGCGTTGGTTCAAAAAAATTAAAATGGTGGCGCTGACAAATCAAATGACAATACTCATCTTTACTCAGATATTTTTTCTGTAGCCATAAAATTGGGGAACGGTTTTCAATCGTTTAGAAACTAATTTTTGAAAAAAAAAAGATGTTTTTTGTGGAGAACAAACCCATTAACAAAAGCCTCTCTCTCTTCTTACACAGGTGTGATGGTTTGGAATATTCAAATGAATCCTTGCAGCCCATTTTTTCTTAGATTTAAATATTTACTTATTTCTTTTTTTAGTCATTAACTTTGGGTGCGATTCAGAGAAGGTGGTGATGAATTTAAAAAACCCAAAAGAGGTTTTTGTTAGTAACATTCTCATTTACAAAAAATTATTTCATGCTTTAAACAACTATCACAGTTTGAGATATTTGAATGGATATGTGAAGCCTATTTTTCATAAATTCGTCAGATTTAATTCTTTCTATTTTTAGAAAAATGTCCAATCAACTTTCATTTGGAGAAATACCTCATTAATTCGACTTGAAAACAAACTAGATATGGATGAGGAGGTTTTAAAATCCATTTCTTTTGGATCTTGGTAGGATATGTATATACTTTTAGGATTTTGTATTAAGAACTTTCTAGAAATCATGGATCTCAAAACTTACGTAATGTTTGTATAAATTAGAGGAATTGTAATAGATCAGGGTTGGACTTTGAGAGAAAAAACTTTATTGTAGTTGTATACATTGGAAATTAATGAAAGATATCTTGGACTAGAAGTACAAGGGTTTTTATTTCAAAGATTCCTCTTTAGCAATTGTGGCCAGTATCTCAGTTTTGTATTTCCTTATTTGTTTATCATTATATGTGTATCTTCTTATCTATATTGCAATGTAGATGTAAAATTCACGTGACAATGCTCTATATCTCATATTCAAATACTCACCTTTCAAATGATGATTTTATACATAATTACTCATATTGTTGCTATGTTTTAAACTATAAATGTACTCCTCTTCATCTTTCTATGCTATGAATGAATTGATGTCTAGCAATTGTTGATTGTCGACCTTTGAAGACAATTACTCTTTTTCACCAAGCTCTGAAGGTCTTGAGTTAGTTTCTAATAGGAAACCATGCTCAACAGTCTTTCCCTTGATCCTCAACCAAATCTGTCATTGCTTTTACATTAAATTTGGCCACTGAGTGTATGAATGACCTATTGTTGTACTAACTTTGAGTAGTATAGTCAAAGAGAGATCCCTCTCTAGGTTGGAAGGGCTAACTTCCAATCCCAAAGTGGTTAGAGGTTATGTATAATTTTATATATGTTCTATGTTTAATTTTCTATATGCTCTGAAATGCATATGTTCTATGTTGAATTTTTTATATATTATTGAAATGTTACACTTCTAATATAACTCTTAATTATATAAATATATAATTTGTAGGTTTATGATATAAATAAAAATAATAATATATGTATGTTATATTTCTAGTATACATATATATATTATATATATATATATATATATATATATATATTCGAAAATATGGCCTAGAGGGTTAGTTCAATTGGTTGAGTTCTAACTAAAGCACATCAATAATGGGAGGTCACGAGGTTAATCCTTGTGAATGCCCTAGGGGATAGACCCTTTTAATAAGAGTTAGTTGGATGTGATCCCTTCAGGTGTATTCATTGAGGTGATCGAAGAGATGCAAAATTGTGCAAAATTAGGGATCCAAGGCTTAATCCCCCTGTCGTGCCCCTATCTACAAAGAGGAGGACAAGGCATGGGCCCCCAATAATATAGTGGTAGAAGAATCTACGCATTGTTAAGTGAATACCAGACTGACCCAAATGTTGATTCCTTTATGTTAAAAGAGAAAACATATTACACTTAGCCCTCTCAGGCTAAGTGTTATGTTTAAAGAATTTCCAAGTTAAAGATATTATTCCTTTTTGTTAAAAAAAAAAGATATTACACTTGAGCTAAGTGTAATGTTTGAAGAAGTTCCGAGTTAAATATTATACAATTAGTCTTCCTCAATTGGCTATGGCCATGAAAATGTAGTATTATGTTAAAAGAAGTTCCAAGTTCAAATCCCTTGAGTTTAGCTATGAGAAGTGTGTTGGTTCATTTAGAGGTTATAGTGGTAGTTATTGGAATCTGCTTTTATTTAAAGATTAAAATATTTTTTTAATTTATATACGTTTCTTGTATATATTTAACTTTTATATTTTATTGGAATATTACATTTTTATTATAGTCATTTGTAAATATATAAATTTATATCATTTAAGTGTGTATGATATAAATTAACAACAAAACTCTTTCCAAAGCTAAATTAACATGTATTAATCTCTCTCTAGTTGTAAAGTTTGAAATTCAAAGACTCCTCTCAAAGCTAACTTAACCTATATTAGTCTTTCTCGTTGTCAAAGTTTGACATACAGACACAACATTTTATTAGTGCAGGTAACCTACCAGTAAGTTCTAGCATTTAGAGTTTTATTTTTTTTATAATTACTAACCTCTTAGAATTTCTTGTGATTACATAACAAACTTAAATGAATTTCAATAGAAATTTAAAATAATTTGGTGAAATTATTAGTTCGTGTTGGCTTTCAAATTTGCAAATTTTGTTAAATAAATAAGCATAGGAATAAAATTTGGCGAACTTTAAAATTAATAAATTTTGTTTGTAAAACTATTCTTGCATTACCTTAAGTGATATTCGCCAATTATTTTTACATTGTAGAATTGAGACTTCTGTGATTCATCATAGTTATACGAAGAGCTTCGGCGTAAATCACATGAAATAGATCTTTGTCGACCCGTTTCGAACCAACCAGTGTGGTTCATCGTCAGGACAAGTTGAAGATCAGATCCAGCTTAGCATGTTTAAATAGTGTATGCAGAGACTCCAACGGCTATATTGCCAACTACTAATTTTGACCTAATGACCCAAGTCAGACCAATAATATTCCCGTTATATTTTTATTTATTTTTATTCTAGGAAATAGTTAAATTCGGTAATTTATATAATAAAGTATTCATTTGTTATATATATAAATTCCAAAAGGCTAACTAATTTATATTAAAATAATATCCTTGGTATATTTAATCAATAATATATTTTTTATTCTATTTTATCATTTATACCTAATGGCCCAATTAATATATTTTATAATCAATTTAATAATTTAAGTTTATTTATATTAAAATAATAACCCTAGTATATCATATATTCATTTAATAATACTAGTATTTTTATTATAAAATAACAATTATACCTAATGGCCCAATTAATATATTTTATAATTAATTTAATAATTTATATTTATTAAATAAATTAATAATTTACTATTCTAATAATATTATTATAAATAATATTCTAGACATATTACTAGTTACATTAAAGTATTATTTGTTAATAACTTCTTTATTAATAAATGTATGTCTATGTACCAAAAAAAAAACTAACTCACATAATATTGGTACATCATATATTTATTTACTAATTAAGGTCCAATTGAAGCCAAATAGATGAATTATATCCTTTATTAAGGTATAATTTTATAATTAATTTAATCAATTATTAAGTAATCTATATTCATGTAATAATTTCCCCATCCAATCATGACTAATTATATTATCACATTAAAATACATGAATTATATATATGTTATTTTAAAAACTAGAAAGGCCATACTTATAACTGCTAGATTAAGGAGCTGAAAATAACTCACACAATGGAAGAAATCCCAAATAGATTTCTTCCATTTGGTTATCCCTGTAATTTGTTGTGTTCCTGTTTAAATCTGGATCAGTGGTATCAAAGTGGTCTGCTTTTTTCCTCTGTTTTTCTTTGCATGTCCCCAATGAGGTCGGGATATAAGGAGTTAGGGCTTGAACTAGTCGAACCTTTGCAAGACCAACCTCACAAATCACAATGACCTCCCATGGCGGATGAAAAGAAAGACGAGGGGTTAGGAGATCCTATCAAAATATTTCTTGAAGAAGCTCATGAGCGACAAAGGAACATGATGATGGACAACTTTTCCCAGATCCTTCAGCGGCTACCCAGGAGCGATGCATCGACTTCCAATAGCGACTTTTGGAATGCCACACCGTTTAAGGTACAAGTTAATTTTGAAATCCCCATATTCGAGGGTCAGATAGACACAGATGTTGTCGATAAATGGTTAAATCTGCTAGAGGGTTATTTTTCTATTCATGAACTTTCCAGCCGGGAAAACATTATTTTCGCTCTTCTCAAAGTATCCCCCCATGTCAAGGATTGGTGGGAAACCTACTACGAGAAAAAGGATGAAATTATAGGCTCACTATTTTCAGCCGCACCCACTTGGAATTAATTCCGGGATGCCATCAAGGAGCAGTACTACCCTGTCGGAAGCTATGAGGATCAATACATAAAGTGGACCACGCTGCAGCAAGGAAGGGACCAAGATGTGCCAGAGTTTACCAATATTTTCCATACCCTTCACACAAAGTTGGGTATTAAGGATACAGAGTAGCATTTGGTACTCAAATATCGTGGCTGCCTGCACAAGTACATCCAGCAAGAAATAGAATTTCTAAACATGTCTTCACTTGGCACAACATACCGATATGTTGTTAAGGTCGAGCAAAAGTTTGAACAGAAGAAGTGAGACTTTGGATCTGCGAATCCGAAGCAAGGGAAAGGTGCCCCCAAACCACAAAATAAAGGAAAAATCCAAGGCGAGGCGGCCCAAGACAACCCGCCAAAGTTGCAAGCAAAGAACAACGTTGTGAAGCTGAAAAAGGACACGGGAAAGTGGTGTGACTTCCATAAGAGCTCCACTCACAACACAAGTGAGTGTCAGGCCAAGTAGTCACTGATGGCCGAGCTAAAGGTTTTAGAATCAAATGCATGTTTCGATTCTGAGTCAGAACCCAACAAGGGGAATGACAAAGGGAAGTAGATTATTGATGCAGAGCCCAATGCCACCGTTGCCACCATGAAGATCCAGAAGGATGAACCCGAAGATCTAGAGGAGAAGGAGCATCTCTTCCACTCCTAGTGTGGGTAAATGGCTCCCTGCTATAGTTCATTGTCGATGGTGGGAGCCAAAAGAACCTCATTTTAGTAGAGGTCGTGGAGCGGTTGGGCTTACCGACCACAACACATCCACAACCATACACCATCAGGTGGCTTCACCAAGGATGGGATCTTCGCATGAGCCAGCAGTGTCGCCTTCCATACAACATCAAGCCCTTCACAAATGAGATATTGTGTGACATTTCTCCCCTTGAAGTTTGTGATGTATTATTAGGACAACCATACTTGTGGAAGCAACATGTTGTGTATGAATTAAGGCCCCATGATGTTATTATTACTTTGGGAAATAAGTTGTATAGGGTACCAGAGGTAGCAGCGCCTACTGCCATCTCTTTGGTTACTGCAAAACAATGTAATAAGCTCATTTCCAAAATCGGGAAATTTGTTTTTCCTGATGATATTCCCTCAAGGAAAGGAGAAGACGGTGGCCACGACCTCCAGACAAGGCCCCTTCGCACGAAAACTACAGATGGACAAGGTCGTGGAGGAGTACGAGGACATATTCACCTCCCCTGCAGGGGTTCCTTTGCACTGTTAGGTCAAGCACTCCATCGATATGATCCCAGGTGCATCGCTGCCCAATGGACTAATCTATCGGCGCTCCATTATGGAGAATGATGAAATCAAGAGGCAGATTCAAGCGTTGCTACAAAAAGGTCACATTCATCCGAGTTCATCACCCTGTGGGAGCCCGATCGTGTTGGTACAAAAGAAGGATGGGACTTGGAGACTCTGTATTGACTATCGGGCACTGAACAAGATCACTATCCGTAATAGGTACCTGATCCCATGGATTGATGACCTCCTAGACCAACTAAAGGGGGCAAAATATTTCAGCAAGATCGATTTAAAGTTAGGATATCATCAAGTACCAATCGAACCCTCCTATGTGTGGAAGACTACCTTCAAAGCCAAGGAGGGCCTTTTCGAATGGTTGCTTATGCCTTTCGGATTGACGAATGCTCCTGCAACCTTCATGAGGCTAATGGATGACATCTTGCGGCCATTCACCAACTCATTTGTAGTCGTATACTTGGATGACAACCTGATCTTCAGCCAGAGTTGGGAAGAACACCTCCACCACATATGACAGGTTCTCCAAACACTGCGGCTCTAGCCAAGATCCAAGTCATTTGGGATTGGCCATCTCCAACCACTCTGACAGAGCTTCATAGCTTTCTAGGTCTTGCCAACTTCTACTCCAGGTTCGTGTTGGGATTTTCTCATATCCCTTGGCCCTTGAGTCAAGTCACCAAGGGAGGAGTGAAAACAAAATTCTTTTGGTCTAAATCTCAACCGAAGGTATTCACAGAGTTGAAAGATCACCTCTGCTCGGCACCAGTGCTCGCATTACCAGACTTAAAACAACCATTTGAGGTCGAGACAGATGCCTCTGACTATGCTATTGGGGTAGTCCTTACTCAACATGGGCATCCAGTGGCATATCATAGTGAGACACTTTCAGACATAGTCCGAAAGTATCTCACTTATGATAAAGAGATATATTCCATTGTGCAGGCCTACCGACAATGAAAGCATTACATTTAGGGGAAGGAAATAGTCATCCATACAGACCACTAACCCCCGCAGTTCATACAGACCCAAGGGAAATTGTAGAATGATCGCCATCAGAAGTGGTCCACATATCTGTAGCAATTCCATTTGAATATCAAGTATAAGAAGGGCAACACCAATAATGTTGCAGATTTCCTCAGTGGACCACTAATCGTGGCGTTAACCACTGTGCTCAACTCTTTTGGGCACGAGATTTATGGTTGGCCACTTCTCTACAAAAGCAACCTAGAATTTGGCCACACATACTAGACACTCTTAGAGAGTCAGCATGTTCCAGATTTTCACCTCCAGGATGCCCTGTTATGCCACCTGGGTCACCTTTGTGTTTCTTCAAGCGAGCGTGCCAAGATGATTTGGGAAGCACACTACAATCGGGTTGCTAGGAATTTCGAGGTCGAGAAAACGGTGGAAGTACTACAGAAGTATTTCTATTGGCCGAAGCTTCGACAAGATGTCTGGAAGTACATCAGATCATGCACTACCTATGCCATTGCCAAACCAACCATCAAGAAGCAAGGCCTCTATACCCCGCTGCCTACTCCTAGTCAACCTTGGGAATCCATCTCCATGGATTACATGTTAGGCCTTCCTTCCACTAAGCATGGAAATGACTGTGTTTTTGTGTTTGTCGATAGGTTCTCGAAGATGGCCATTATGGCAACGTGTAAGAAGAATATCACAGCAGAAGCCACTGCTAAACTCTTCTTTGAACGAGTGTGGGTACACTTTGGGATCCCACAGTCTATCATCTCGAATCGGGACAGCAAGTTCCTCAGTAAATTTTGGTCCAGTCTCTGGTCGATGTTGGACATCAAACTCACTAAGTCCACAACCTTCCATCCTCAAACTGATGGCCAGTCAGAGGTTGTCAACAGGATGATAATACACATTTTACGCATGTACAACTCAAAGAATCCACGCACATGGGATGAGAGCCTCCCCTATGTTCAACACAGCTACAATCGGGCTCTCCACAACTCGACTGGCCACAACCCTTTTCAAGTGGGTTTGGGATTCCAGCCACTATGTCCCATTAATGTGGCCATGTAAATAATCAAGCAGATTTGGCTCATCTCCAGTCTAAAACAGATAAGGCAAACAACTTCATTGAGCACATCCAACATATTCGCCAGCAGCTCCATGAAATTCTGGAGAAATCAAATGCCAAGTACAAGCAGTGACATGATCAACATCGGGTGCCACACAAGTTTCAGGT
>APFE031577688.1:86997-157777 GCA_000404065.3 Pinus taeda
TGGACCCCCACCATTGCTTCTTTCAGTTTTTCAGTTTCCTTAATTGTAGCATAGTTTACTATTTTTAGCAATTTTTTGGGTCCTAAACTCTCGAAGCCGTTTTGAGGCCGTAAACGATGTTTTTTGGGAAATCTACCACCAGCGGTTTAATGTTTAAAATCGTCTTTTCCGTTGCAGTCCTCGAAGAGATCTTTCCAATGGGCTATCATGCGCATCAAATGGAGATAATATGAACAAGTCGTGACCCCAGAAAGTTAGCTATCCAACTCACCCCAATGGGGCCCACAAACTCTTGGTGTTACATCTCCTCGGGTTAGGGTTTTGGTTGTTTAGGGTTTGCTCTTATTGTTCAATAATAAAAAGGCCCTTGAGCCTCATTGTAAGGTAGTTCAGAGGCATGTAGCCATCACATCTCTTCTCAGAGATAAGTTACCATTGCCCTAGCTGGTTTATTTCCATTCTTGTTTGTAAGCATATTTTAGTATTTTACATTAATGAAATGAAGTATTATTTCTGTTGCATCTCTATGTTTATGATTATCTCTGTAATTTTTTGTGTTCTTATTTAAATCCGAATCAATATTTGTCGTCGTGGACATATTTTCTAAGATGGCTATATTGTTGGCTTGCAATAAGAGTATCACATCAGAGGACACTGCCAAACTCTTCTTTGAACGAATATGGGTACATTTTGATCCTGCAGACCACTATATAAGATCGGTATATCATGTTTCTGAGCACATTATGTTCAAGCCTCTAGAAACTATTGGACACCAAGATCACCAAATCGACTGCCTTCCATCCCCAAACTAATGGCCAAATGAAGGTCGTCAATAGGATGATAGTGCACATAGTCTGCATGTACAACTCCAGGCATCCTCAAACCTGGGATGAGAGTCTTCCATATGTGCAACATAGTTATAATAGAGCTCTCCATAGCTCGACTGGTCACAGTCCCTTTCAAGTGGGTCTTGGATTTCAACCATTGTGTCTGATTGATGTTTCCATGCCTCATATGACTACGCAGACAAAATCCACACATGTACTATATGAGGCTGATAAAGTGACCATATTTATTGAACGCATCCAACACATCCATCAGTAGGTTCACGACATCCCAGAGAAGTCAAATTCTAAGTATAAGAAGCGACATGATCAACATCGGGTGCCACACAAGTTTAAGGTGGGCGACAAATTCTGGTTGCATTTGCAGAAAGAATGCCTTACTAGAGCCCATCAGAAGCTCAAATCACTTTGATATGGTCCTTACACCATTACCAAGGTTGTGGGAGACAATGCTTTTGAGCTCACCATTCCCCCATTCCTTGGCCTGCACCCAGTTTTCAATGTGGACTGTCTTCGACTATACATCCCACCATTGTTGGGCACATTAGACATTGCGGAACAACTCACGCCAAAAGAGTTAAACCTAGACTGCATGGAACATGCCACAACTGATTAGATTATGGACACATAGGTCAAGAAAACTTGTCAGCGAAAGATCCAACAATATCGGGTTGTCAAAGTTGCCAACTCTTGCACCAAGGCAAGTGGCTCACGAGGGACGAGGTTCAACAGAAATTTCCTCACCTCATGGAGGCTTTACACACAATGGGGACCATTGCTTCCTAAGGGGGGAGGAATGACCCAGGTAGATATTGGTGGCCACCCACCTATCCCACATAGACCTCCAATCAGCTTCATTTGTTTCCTTGTTTATTTCAGCATTTACTATTTTTAGCAGTTTTTCGGGTCCTAAACTTCCGAAGCAGTTTTTACCCCCTAAATTTTGTTTATTTATTTATTTATTATTATTATTATTTTATTTTTTTAGGTCTGATGTAGGACCATAGCCAAAGGAAATGGCATGTGAAAAATCTTGTATTAATTAGAGAAACCTTTCCAACAAGGTATCCTACGTGCCAAACGGAAATAATATGACCAAGTTATGACCCTGGGAAGTTGGTTTCCCAACTAATCCCAACGAGGTCCACAGAGTCCTAGCGCTACATCTCTTGGAGTTAGGGTTTTTGTTTTTAGGGTTTCCTCATGTTTTTCAATAACAAATAGGCCCTTGAGCCTCATTTTAACACAGTTCAAAGGCATGTATATGCCACATCTCTTCTTAGAGATAAGCCACCATCGCTTGAGCTATTATTATTTCCATTATGTTTGTAAGCATATTTAAGTATTTGATATTAATAAAATGAAGTGTTATTTATATTGCATCTTTGTGTTTATGGTTATATCTGTAATTTGTTGCGTTCTTGTTTAAATTCGGTTCATGGAGCCTTTGTTGGGGGTAGATGTGGATTGTGGTCTCCATCAATCTCTACCTTGAACGTTCATTTTGTTTCTTCTAGCATGGTGGGAGCAGTACTTGCTACAGGGCAAAGGTGGTTGTGTTATGGGGAACCCTTTTGCAATGTGCATTTTGGCTCGCAATTGATGGGATTAAGATTGTAGGGGATTCTAGGATTGTCATTGGATGGGTTAAGGGGAAGGCTTCTCTTCAAGTCCCATCTCTCCACCAGTGGATGGTAAATATCTCGACCCTGTTACCTTCTTTTAGAGACATCTCCTTCCTTCCTGTGTTTTTGGAGTAGAATATGGAGGTCAACACTCTTTCTAAGTGTGGGACCTCTCTACACTCTGGTGTGATTTTCTTTGAACTCCTCATTGACAGAGTGATTAGAGAAGCTCGGTCTTTTGTGCACTAAATGGGTTGTTTCCTTCCTTTTTTGCTAATAGGTGCCACCGGTTGTGCCTCTCTAAGGCATATGGAGTTTACATTATAATTTTTTGTCATGCTATGAGGTACTTATAATTTTCCTCTGTCTTTTTTATCCACATAGGTGACTATTAGTTGGAAGATTTGCTTTTTTTGCCACCAGCATAGATCTATAATAACTACGGATCTAACATGAGTCGAGGGGGATCCAATTTCTTTTTGTGCAATTTTTTTTGAACGTACATTATTTAAATATTTTGTATAGTTATTTATTTTTTTATTTTTTGAATTTTTTAAATTTTATATTTGGGCTTACATGAGCAAAATTTCAACTTTGATAATGAATGGACAAAGCTACACATCACACTAGGTTCTAGGTTGTAGAATGAGCCTCTAAGCTTAATAAATTTTCATAGAAATATGTAACTCCCTCTTTTAATTAATGAAGATAGTGTGTTTTTTTCGATTGGAAAAAAAAATCATTTAGAAAATGAAAAAATCCTAGGAAGCAGAGATAGAATGTAGAAATTGATTTACACGTAGTGAAAGAGTGGTTTACTGCTCGATGCTCAACCGTCGTGAATCTTCCATTGCTCACAACCTATACATTTTACACAAAATTAGAAGCTTTATTTATGAACATCATCCCATTTTAAAAGGCTCAAGTAGATTAAATAGAGTGGTTGCAGCTTGAGGCATAGTGCTCTTAACTCTGTAGTATATTCCTGTAGTGTCTCTGTAACAATTTAACGAGTTAGATGGTTATCCTATTTTGGCTACTTATTTTACCAAGAGAAAGGCGGGGCTCCAAGCATGCAGTGAAACAGGTGAAGACGACTAAAGAAAATGACATATTATAATATTTTTCTTTCTATTAAAAGCCTCTACCCTTATGAAACCCTGGTAAAACTTACTTTTGCTCCTAAGAATTCACGGTAGCAGAAACATGGTATGCCCCTTATTAGATCCTATTAAAGCTTTTGTCCTTTACCAAATCATGGTAACAGAAATAAGCTTTGGTGGCTTAGTAACATCAATAATTAAGTTTAAGCTTTGGTTGCTTAGTAACATCAATAATTAAGTTTTTTAAAGAGGAAAAATATTTAGAGATACAATGATCAAAAAAGAAAAAGTACATGAAAAGCTATATACAAAAGCATAATTACTATACTATATATATTACTATAATTTAGTAAAATATTTCCATCAAAATAGATAAGATTCATATTTATGTATTTCTTAACACAAAAATATAGCTGAGTATTTCAACTTAACATATATTTTAACAATGAAATATTATATGTAAAATACATATAGAATAAAATAATAATTATTGATTCTTTATTAATTTATATTTTTTTCATAACTCAGTTGTCAAACCAACACTGAGAACCGCGAATGCACATTAATTCATCACTATTATTTAAGGAAAACCATGCCACTTCTAATGGTCCATAAAAAAGATAACTCGTAAAAGAACAAGGTTTAGCTCTTGCAAATACCTGTTTTGGATCATTAACTTGTTATATTAATACATTATATAATAATTATTTTATAACTATTAATATATTTAATACAAATTAGATATTCACACATACTATTAAAATGAAATAAGATATAGTTAAAATTTATGGATTACGTTACCTATAGCCTGCACATTTTTCAGGCCAAGGGTTCATGACTTCCTCCAAAAATTGACAAAGATTAGCAAGGGTGTGTCAGATTGTCCCTCCAATTAAATACTTTATCTTTGCTAGTACTGAAGTTGTAGAAACCCGAGTCAATTGCTTTGGGTCCTCTTAGTCGAGGCATTGCTCGGTCTTCAACATTTGGAAGCCAAAAATTGGCAATCTCTATCATGTTTTTCAGGATTATTTCGGGAGCATTCTAAGGTGCACTATCAATATTTTTAACAATTAATTAAAAAAATTATGTAATTGTTTGGGCTCATGAGTTATATAAATAATACTAATCATAAATTTTAAAATAATTACATTGATGGTATATAATAAATGTTTTTTTAAATATTTTAGGTTTGGGCGGAATATTGTAAAATATCGATGTTAAATCTATTTAATATTAAAAATTAATTTTCTAAATTATTTTTGCAAATTTTAATTAACACTTTTTAATAAAAATATTAAATAGATATATTAAACTAACAAAATTATTTTATTTAATATTATATATTATTAATTTATAATATTAAATATTTGTTAAATTATTATCTAAGTATCTTATTGTTTATAATAAATTTTATAGCTTAAAAATATAAGGAGTGCAGAACCTTTTAGTATGCTCCTTATAGAAAAAGAAACTCTGCACAGTATTTAAGTTTAAATCTAAAGTCATAATAAAAACAAAGAAATAAAAGAAAGACTTGTTAAAAAGAGATTCCAAACAAGCTGGTAGAATGTATGTTAGTAGAAAATCTGTGAACCTTTTATGAAATCAACTTTTTGGACTGTCTAGTTGAGTCCAATCCCTTGATGATGCTCACCTAAGCAGTTCACTAAACCTTGGATTTCATAAAAGTCACAGATTTTCCATAACATACAAAAGAAGACTTGTATCAACAAGTTAATCTTATTTATATGTAATATACTTTGATGGTAACTGGAGAAAGTATTACATAAAAAATAATTGGAAAAGTTTTTTTTTTGTTTTTCTGTGTTTTGCAAAAACGTTAAAATTATTATAAACTTATTATTGGAATTGATTTTATATATTTCAATTATATATAGAAAAAAAAAAATTAACTAAAATTTTCATATCACAATTTTTATTTAATAATATACCAAGCTAAATAATAATAATTATTAAATATTAAATAAGATAACTGATGGAATTTCAAAAAATAAATTGAGATATATCCATTGTTTAAAATGGACATTCAAATAAATTCGCTCAAAAAATAGATTGAGATATATCCATTGTTTAAAATAGGCTTTCAAATAAATTCACTCATGAACCTTGGTTTCAATCTTACATTTTCAATTAACGAACAGACTTGATTTTGTTATTATAATGTTCTGTTTTGTTAAAACATGTATATACACAAAGTTTTTAAAACAATTATAAAGACCACACACCAGACATGTGAAACCCTTGTCAATTTACATTAGTTCAGCAAATGCTACTATGCTTGGATAAATCCGAAAGGAAGACTATTTGCAAATGATGAAGATTGTAGCACTGTGAACACCATAAATCAATTCAATGATCTTTTTCTGGATATTCTATCTTGAAATGATCCAACACAGTCTTATCAATCTGCAGTGTCTGGTTCATAAAAACTTTGAAGAACTCTTCATACTTATGTCCTCTGTACAGAACCGTATGCTGATCATCAATCATGGACGCTGCAGGAGCAATGAAGGAACCCTTGGAAGGACGATAGAATGTAGGAATTGACCATCACAGGCTCAAGGAAATTAAATTAAGTATAATACACTGTCTGTGCCTTGCAGTTGCAGCATTTACTGACCTGCAGCTGATCTCCCAAATTGACGACGAAGGCGTTAGGTATGGGTTCTACAGCGACCCACTTTCCATCTTTTAGGACTTGCAGGCCGCTGACATCCCCCTGCATTAGAACCGTGATGCCACCTGGATCCGAATGGCCTGCAACTCCAAGGGTAAGATCTGGGTTTGGGCATGGAGGATAGTAATTTATAAGCATGAATTGGGTGTTTTTTCCAAAAACTTTATTCAGGTAATCGGAATCGAGCCCTAGAGCTTCAGAAATCGCTGCCAGCAGCTTGAGGCATAGTGCATTCAACTCCGCAGCGTATTCGCCTGCAATCTCCCTGTAACAAGTGAACGAGTTAGATAGTTGATACCAAAAGAATGCTTATGCCAAGCGCTCGAAGCATGCCCTGAAACAGGTGAAGTCAACTGCCCCTCGTTCCCTCTATTAAAATCCTCTGCCCCTAACGAAATCCTAGTAAAGTCTTTGCCCCTTCAGGAATCACGGTAGAAGTAGATCTTCCCTTGTTGATGGGGAATTCAGGTGACATGGATAAAAAACCTAATGTACACTGATGATTATACTGTTAATTGTCCCAGATATCTTCAAAATATTTCAGATAAATGGCCATCTGGAATGGTTTTAATCCATTTTGATGACAGATTCATTTTTGTACTTCTAAACAAATAGATGTACAGCTTAAGTAGACCTGATAATTAAAAACACATGAATGTTACACGTTAAATCCAGACAAGTTAAATCCAGAAAAGTTTGAGTGGATTTAATAATTAAAAACATGTACTTTCTGGTAAAAGACAACAGATTCAAATCAAACTGAATAAAATATATACATTTCTGTAAACCTTAATAATCAAATGACTAAACAAAAACTGATATTTATCCCACAAATCAGAAATCTCATACCCCAATTAAAAATCTGACTTAACCATTAAAATATGTCAATTCCCTTACCTATATGCTGCAGGTTTTTCTGGCCAAGAGCTGATGACTTCCTCCAGAGGTTGACAGGGGTGCCTGAGATAGTCCCTCCAGTTAAAGACTTTATCTTTGCTGACATTGAAGCTGGTAGAAACCCGAGTCCGTTGCTTGGGGTCCTCTGAGTAGTAGCATGCTCGGTCTTGCACAGGCATTTCGAAGAATTCTTTGGCAACCTCTATCATGTTTTTCATCACTGTTTCTGCCACTCCATGGTTCACTATCTACAATAACAAGTTAAAAAAATTATGCATTAACAACTGAGGTTATTTACTGATTAGATTACAAGAATATTAATCACCTGGAAAAAGCCATCCTGCTCACATGCAGATTGGATTTGTTGGATCACAGTGCTTCTGTCAGGGCCATCCAGGCCTTTGAGATCCACCACCGGAATTCTCTCAGAACAAGACACCTGAGACATATTGGGGCGTTCATGGAGAGGCAAAATATATTTATCCTGCACTTGAAGATGGTTTACTCCATTGGAGATGAGCTTTTCAATACCACTGAGCGCAGGGGTACTCTGCACATTTTCCATTGTCGATAACCTCCCTCCTTCTTTCTTTCTTTCTGGAGTTGTGTAATTGGGGCTAGGCACCACCGAGTGCTGGTGGGGTGGTGGGGTATGAGAGCCCTGAGATGAGATTGGTTGACCAATTGCCTGGGAGATGACATGGGACTGTTTGATCAATTGACCGGCAGATGGGGGTATAGCGGAAGACTTAGTTGCGCACTCAATTCAAAATTGGAGGCGAATATAAAATATAAACAATGTCTTTCTGTAGGTATTGTTTATAGGTAAGGCGTTGTCTATTATTGAGGTCATAGTTTTGTTGGAAAAGTAAGTTTGTTTTTTTTTTTTTTTTTTTTTTTTTTTTTTTTTAATATAAATTTGGTTTTGTTTTTTTTAATTCAACGATAAGGGTGTTTAATTTTTTTTTATAGGGTATAAATAGATTATTTATAATAAAAAAATTTAAACCTCTAAAATCTTGAAATTTGACAAATTTTCCAAAATCTGAAATTTGATAGCTATAATTTAGATTTCTCAAAATTTTTAGTAAATTTTGATCAAAATCTTATTGAATTTTCCACTAATTTCTAGACAAAATTGTTAGACTATAATTTTCATTCTTTTATCTAGAAAGCTTCGTTATATGTACATAACCATTTGGAACTCACCACATATTTAACTGCCATTCATCAATTCGTACATCTTAAGTCATGTACATTTGACTATCCAACAAATAAATATTTCTCCCTTCTCGTTGTCTTATCCAATGAATCCATACATACTTCCATGTAGGTGCATACACTAATCTAATTGTTGGAGTATATGTTGCAGATAATGGAGAAATGTAATTTAGGAGAGAGTTGGTTCACTGGAGCCTTAGATTAGGTATTAGTTCCTACTTCTTAGGTATCTGTTCTAACTTCCCTATTTGCATGTAAATTATATAGTCATGATTTTTAATGTGATTGAATGTAGAGAGCCTTGCGAGATGTAGTCTCCAGGTCAAGCTCCTCACCTGTGAGCTACCCATTTTAATTAATAAATTTGGTTCTTCAATTATTAACACGGTATTAGAGCTCCAGGGCTAGTGAGTCAAAGGCAGTGTGCTTTGATAGCGTCTAGATGGCAGAAGAGAGGCCCCTAGTGGATTGTGTGAAGATAGTCTTTGAGGAGGCAGAGCGTGTTTTTTTTGTGAAGTTAATTGGATCAATGCTTCTACTGGCAGAATAAGAGTGTTGAACAGGGTGGATTCATGAGGAAAGGGCACGTTGCTCTACCCAACACTTCAGTTTTTTTTTTTTAAATCCCCCAACGCAGCCTATCGTGCGGATTTTCTCATTGGTCAAGCACTGAGACCGTTGACGAAGCACGTGAGGCGTTGAGCTGTTGATTGGATGTTGCAGAAAGTAGATCGAGCTGCTGTGGGAGCCGACTCTACTGGTGAGCTGCGTTATCCGTGGAGATTGTTGGTGGATCTGGTGCAAGCGACCATACTGTTGTTGGCGGTGCCTTGTTTGCAGCGAAGGGATTGGATACCCGTGGTTGAGGTGTTGTGTCGTGCTTGCAGAATGCGGACTGTGGCAGCGGAGGAGCTCGCGTGGTGAGTGGATCTGTTTGTAAATAAGGCCTCGGTTGGCAGCTCGGATCGTGGTGGCAGCTGCGTTGATCTGATCTGAGCGTTTTTTTTTTGAAATCTCGGTCACATAGTAGCCGTCGAGTAGCAGTTAGGCCCAAAGGCTGCGGATGGATGACTGAATCGTTGTTGTTCATCAACACCTGTGCAACCTTGGAGGACATGAACCACTGTAATAGTTGGATCTAGAGTGAAAAGCCCGAGAGTGCTTGCTCAGTAGTTGATTTGTGAATTGTTTGAGTGTGCCCGGAGACTACTGGAGGTCGAGTGAAGGAGCCTATGATCAAGGAGCTCGCGTGATCTGCATGGTGAGAGGCCTGACGTGAGTTGCTGCTTCCTGCGTGGATAAGTGCGCCTGTGCTCGTAGCATCTTGGTCGGTGGTGAGAAGAGGTTGCGGCCAGTGGTGCTCATCCCAGATCTGTGAGAAGAGGTTGTGGCTAGTGGCTCATACCAGATAGAGGTCGCGACATTAAGAAAATTCGTTGTGAGCATAGTTGCAAAGGGGCTCATTTTTTTTAATTAAATTTATTAAAAGGGATTCTTTGAATTAAACTTAATTGGGACATATTGTCTTGTGCAATCAAGATTTCATTTTCAGAAGGTGACTTGACATCGTCTATTGTGGATCTAGGATAGATCTAGTTTTTTAATTACCGGAGGTCGTTTTTAGTGTCAAGATGAATAACCTGATGGCAGAGGCATACCTAAACGAAAGCAACAAGCTTGGTGGATCAAATTATTCTAATTAGAAATTCAAGCTGCAGACCCTGCTTGAGGGGCAAAACGCATGGGCATTTGCAACCGATGATGAGTTGAAGCCGACCCTAGCTACAAACAAAACAACAACAATCGTTCACGACTGGGAAAAAAGGGAGAATAAAGTGAAGGTGTTGCTTAAATTGTATGTGAAAGATTGTATATATCTCATATTCGAGAATGTAAATCTGCAACAGACATATGGAAAACTCTCAAGGACCTGTACGAGATCAAGAACACAAATCACCTGTTGTTTCTAAAGAGCAAGATTCTATCCATTAAAATGGAGGAGAATGAATCAGTAGCAGCCCTCATCTCTCGTATCAAGGAGCTCAAAAATAAGCTAGGTGAGATTGGCGAAACAATGTCAGACACTAACCTGGTCATGATTACCATGAATGGTATCACTGACAACTATTAGATGTTTATCACTAGTTTGAATGTGAGAGAGATAGCCCCCAAGTTTGAAGAATTGACTAGGATCCTAATACAGGAGGAGGAAAGGTGGATGACCCTGAAACCCCAGAGTTTAGATCTTGCTCTAATGGAAAGAAAGAAGCCCTTCAAAGGGAAGGCAAATGTAGGACAGAAAGGCGGAAGTACACCACAGAGAAAACCACCTCAAGGTATGTCCTCAAATAGAAGTGAGTCAGGAACCAAATGTTTTTATTGTGGTAGAGTTGGTCACATAGCTAAAAACTGTCAGAAGAAGAAGTTTGATGAAGGTCGCCATAGACACAAGAAGCATGCAGGTCATTTTGTTGATGAAGAACATAATCAAAATCTGTTGTAGTGGCTACAACCACCCTCCAAAATTTTTCCTTAGCTTCATTTTGGAGCCTCACTACCAACCATCAGAAGAAGAAGTTTGATGAAGGTCGCCATAGACACAAGAAGCATGCAGGTCATTTTGTTGATGAGGAACATAATCAAAATCTGTTGTAGTGGCTACAACCACCCTCCAAAATTTTTCCTTAGCTTCATTTTGGAGCCTCACTACCAACCATCCTTAAGAGCATGTCTTGCACTATCAAGTACATAAGCTTCATTTGTTTTTCAGAAGCTTTCCAACCTGTGTGTGATAGCTTGCTTCACTCCCCTCACAAGCTGGTACTCCAGAATTGGTCCAGTTATTCGCTAAGAAGCTCCCTCAGAAAACTGTGCAATTCTGTAGGGGAACTAGCCTTCCCTCGACAAATTGCGTAAATCTGACTAGCGGCCTGCTGGGCCCAGAAACTACGCAATCCTGTCAAGCACCCTTCCTTTGGAAAATTGCATAATTTGGCCTAACAATGCAACTCAACCTAGAAATTGCACAATTCTGGGTAGCAGATAGTCGTTCCTCCCAGGAATTGCGTAATCCCTCTAGATAGCCAACCCAACTTCCTCTCAGAAATTGCACAAAAATTCCCCTCAATTAAGCAGGCTCTTGCATGTGCATTCAGGTTGACTGGTTCTGTTCGGGACTGAGAAAACTTGACTTGCATGTATGGGCCGCGTTTTCCCGAAATAGCAAAATGCAACATGCAAAAAGCATCCCTAGATTTTAGGGATCTATTTTTAGCAACTGGAGGTTACATGCAAAGATCATTTTTGAAACCTTCCTCAAAAGTGTCGATTTTTCCTCAATTTGTGTCATTTACGTCATGAACTTAAAACTTTTTTATTCAACACTTCAGAGCTCATTCTTCACATTGATCTTGGAGCTCTAACATCCCACAACACATTCAGGAGTCTTCGACACATCCAACTCACCTATTTCCGAGTAAGTCCGCTTAACTTGTCTTTTGCAGCATTTCTGTCGCTTTTTGTGTTTTGGCATGTGTGAGTGTTGTTTGCTTGATTTTTTTGAACGCTTGTTGTCATTTGCATACACGTTAGCCTGTACAAGCACCATTTCAGTTTTCGTTAGCATCTCAATCATGTCGTATGCATGACATTGTTTTGCACAAACGATCGTTGAGTTGGCAACTCGTTTCACACACATGCATGTTGTTCCATTTTCTGAATCTTGCATTCACTATTTGCATGCACAATCATTCACTCCTGCTTACACTCAGTAGCGCCATGCATTCACATCTCTATTTTCTTTCAGGTTCCCGTCGGCGGGTCTAGGCAACCTTGGACTAGACTCTTCCTTGCCTGGACAACATTACGCAATTCTGAGAGGTAGTGACTACTGGCCCATAAAATTGTGAAATACATTCCCTGGGCCTGCATCACTTGCTAGCTGAAATTGCGCATTGCGCAATCTCAACACCTAGCAAGCCAGTTTGGATTGTGCACTGTGCAATTCCAGCAGTCAACCAGCCTCCCAACAATTCGAATTCCCTTTTATGCAGTTTTGGCAGTCAGTCTCCTAGCCTCCTAATGAAAATTGCGAAATCCTTGCCAGCGGTTCCCCAGGTATGTTGCATGTCGTTCCTCAAGTTTTATTTGGTTTTAACTGACAGATTTCTTGACATACATGTCGCCATGTCTCCAAATATAGCAAATGTTCGTCCGTCTCTCAGCAGTTCAAGATCAATGGCCTTCAAGAAAGTAGGGTTGAAGGACACTGACGGGGGCACAATTGGAGCAACAGTTGAGCGAGTGTCTACGAGTTTTTCGATTTATGAAGACACCAAGTTGATTGTAGACAAAGACATCAAGCTGAAATGGCAAGAGGTCAATGATGCATTCTCAGGCACATTTGGGGAATATCTTGAATACCGCCAAGTCTATGTGAACATTCACAAGTTCGGCTTGTATCGTATTAGATGCAGGTATCCCACCTTCCCATGTGCGGATATGATTCATTGGATCGTCTCACACACTGAGCCCGAGATAATGACATTGAGCAATGTCAATGGGACAAATGTTTCTACCTTCAGGGGATAGGATTATCAGTAGATGTACCACTTGTCGAAGCCAGTGATCACCATGGAGACACCCTTCAACATACCCAACAGCAATGCCAACTCCAGGGATATCTTGAAGAACTGGGTGAAGGAGCCAACCAAATTTAGGATGATACCCAACCAGATTTACAAGATGAAGATACTGTAGAAGGCATATCAATACTTGGTCATCTTTGCATTTCGCTTGTATGGCCAAGAGAGAATGGATACCTTCCTGCAAAGTTGGGTGGTCGCGTTGGACCAACTGTCCAATGAAGGAAAAGCATGCAATTGGTCTGACATGTTGGCTCACAAGCTGAAGGAACATGTAACAGGAGCTCGACAACCACCCAAAGGTTAGCAAGCGGAAATCTACATGTATGCCTACATCTTGGATGCAATTTGTGCCCATCAAGAGTTCCTGGGTTTGAGGTAGGCATGGACACCAGTGAAACCTCTATCAATACTTATTGTAGATGTTTTATGAATGCAACTTCAAAGCAATTATTACATAGCGGTCAGATCATTTTGTCACCCTAGTGTACAAGATGATATTTGAGCATGATCCACCTTGCATGTCGAAGGCATCAATGGAGGCACTGATCGACATAGCGGATTGGTATGCATCACCGTCTGACACCTTCATACGGATGTACAATGCGGAGAAGCCTTCGCATGTTTTGCCAAAGTTTGCCATGGACAAGCTCATCATGCAAGAAGTATCATACCACATCTTGGCAAGATTGTCAGCTAGGTTGCATCAGAAGAAGAAGGCACCTTGGCCCACTCTTTTGTTGCAGATCGGGTTGTACGAGATACAAAATCTCAAGCATGCGATGTCGAAACAAAGGAGGTCAAGAAATATCCTTTCGACTTCTGAAGCTTCAATCTGTATGATCCACGTTGCTTTGTGAAGGATCACTGCGTGAGAGTACAATTTCTGTGGATCCATGAGCCATGTCATTTGGTGAAGGAAGACCCATGGAGATATTGTCACAGTTTCTCTAGGCTCAATGAACTAGTCGGCATCACTGTGGAATGGTTAGAGAAGCAACATCCAGGAGAGCACCAGTAGCAGTAGCAGAGGTAAACATACCGGTGCGTGACAAAGGCAAGAGAAATATTGTCAACAACATAGAGGTAGAGAAAAATGCAAGTTCAGAGCAGACCTACTTGTGCATAAAGTAGCTTTGGCAATAGAGGCGAAGAGGCAACAATGCAATAGGAGGACTGCACAAAGGTAGAGAGAAAAATAGAAGATGGAGGAAACAGTGAAAGAGTTGCATGAGTTGAAGGAGAAACTCCGGAAGGAACATGAGTTGCATAGACAAGAGGAGGAAGTGCAACAAGGATAGGTACAATAGGGGGTGAAACATGTATAAATAGATGAAACTGCGCTTGCACAGCTAGTAGACTCATTCGAGTAGCTGGCGCAAAGCAGACAGGTGAGTAGTCGCAGGAGCAGGATTTCCCTCAAGAGATTGAACGAGTACTTGAGTAGATGTATATGGAGACGGAGCAACCAGAGTTAGAGCAATACATCAACCTCATGCCTTACCACCAAAAGGTCGATCCGCCGCTTTCACTGGATCCAGAAGTAGAGAAAGTCCTAAGTGACCAAGGAGACACTGAGATCCTTGGAGACAATCCGTAGAAGAGATGCACAACATATCATTCGATGAGTTTCAACATAGAGTTGTGCAATCACACAGAGTGTCTACTCCAGATGACAACACATCTCCTGCGTATTTTAAGGAATGAGTGATCATGTCTGACATGCACAAGCATCCAGCAGCATTGGTCGATGCTACTAGAGCATATGCCAAAAGCCACAAGCTTGAGTGTTCGCTTCTTGATAGCAGAGAATGAGCAAATGACTAAGGAGTTATAGGCGACCAAGCAGGGAGGAGAAATAATTACAACATCCGCCCGAGAAAAGTTGAAGAAGGTGATACTAGATGAAGTGTCATCCCTTGAGATAGTCATGTAGGCGCTGTATTGCAAGTTTGGTACCGTGCACAAGGCATTTGTCCATCTCAACAGTTGGTAGCAGTGATTTGCTAGAAGATCACATATCTTGTCAAAATTACACGTTGTTGTCGATCACATGAAAACATGGACAATGAGATACAAGGAAGCCCCATTACACTTGCCCAAGATGATGAAGCCCAAAGCGGTCGAGCTGAAGGCACACATCTAGAGTCAGATCTGGAACTATGAAGAACTCCCACAGCTCATCACTAGTTTGAAGGCTCCCATGCATGGGTATTCAGAAGCATGGATGTTGTTGTGCGTGCACATGCGATCCCATCTATTGGGACACTCACCGAGGCAAAGACAAAGAGACAAGTCCGACTGGAACTTGACTCGTACTTTGACGAGTTGATGCGCATAGCCACCATCGCAGACTTAGCGATCAATGCAGGGACCATGCATCAATATGTCGCTAGTCCAGCCACACTCAAGACAACTATGCACATGTTATTAGATGAGTTGGATAGAGGAGTTAGAGCAGTGTACCCAGATGCAACAGAGGAAAGAGTTTATTTCCAGAAAGATGTCACCACAGAGTACACAGACACCATCCTAAACTACCAGGCTTTGGACCAGTTCGCCACCATCGACCATCATGAGGATGTCGAAGAGCTGGTCTTCCCACATTTGTCCGAGTCATAGTGATGTATTGCTTGGCTTGCTCAAACCTATTTTGTCTCACATGGGTACATGTGTAGATTGTATGTAACATCTTGTCAAGTGGAAGTTCAAGTGTCGATAGTTGGATGTAACAATCATAGAGTAGTTGAAGAGTCATGAGGGTAGATGAACAATCACAAAGGGGAATGTCAAGGGTCACCCCACCTTTTCCTATATATAGTCCCTCATAACTCAATGTAGAGGCTTTTGGTTAGCCAAGATTCTGATAGGAGTATCTTAGAGAAAGCTTGGTGAGTATTGTAACGAGCCTTGGCTTCTCCACTGTGCAGAGCTAGTATATCTCTTTGGAGGAGCAAGCGACAATGACTGTAATGTTCTACGTCAAGACTAGTGGTTGGGCATGGTTGTATTGTATGATTGGATCTTTCACTTCTTAATATAACATAGCCAACATGTTTCATGCATATGTTGTTATTGTACTTCAGCTAACTCGTTTACTCTTGATCTGAAATGATCATACATTAAAACTGATGTAGAATTGATTAGCCATTAATGAATAGAATGTTAACTAAAAGTGTTGAAAGTGTGAGAACTACTCGAGAAGAAGACTTTTAAGACATATGATAAAACATAAGTATGATGCAAAACAAAAGTGAAAACATCTAAAACACGGTAATACAAGATAACAATATTGATTACAGAGTTCATCCCTAATGGACTACATCTCCGAGTCTGCTTTTAAGATGGGCGACCACTTTATTAGGAATGAAACAGAAGAGGTTGATTACACAAAGATTTGACCAAACTGAATGTGCACACAGGCACTTTTGGTCACTGTCAAAGGATAGTTCTTTGAACCAACTTTCCAATGCCTAACATGGTTCCCAATTCCAACTCCAAATGCTCCTGTTACACTGAAAACAAAAACGACTATGACCTCCAGAACCTACATACAAAATAAAAAACCACTCTCTCCCACTTTAATGAACAAAACAACCTTTTAAAATCCACTAGGTGCATTTGAACTTCCTCCACCGAGTTTAGGAATGCATTTGATCTAATTTGGGTTACAAAAAGTCCTGGTCTAGCCACCTAGGGATAAGGTACATGGTGGTTGAATTAGTTTTAAATGTCAAACTTAAAAAAAACCACAAATAGACTTTGTATTAAATCTTAATTGTTGGTGGCTTGCTGACCGGGCGGAGGAGGTTGACCACCCACATGTGACTGTCGTGGTCTAACCACAGGTTGCCACCTCTGCAGTCTTCCTCCAGCGGTTCTGGCTACCAATGCTCCGGTGCTTCACATGGAAAACGGTCTTCTCCCATGGTTTCCAAGCCCAACGGATTATTCCACAATGGTCAATGCTAACCTTTGCCCAATCTCTTTTGACCGCTCACATGAGCCTCTATCATGGTCTCTATACCCACACGGTTTAAGGCCCACAGCTAGGGATTGCGATTAGGCTCCAACATTCACGTTTGTTCACATGGACACGGTCCCCATGCAGTTATATCTGGCAATTTAGGACTATTATGATTTATTTATATTGTTTGTAATGTTTAACATAGACCGAGAGTTGTTTACATAGGGTTTAGACTTAGGGAATTGGGTTTTTATATTTTTTGTATTGGTTTATTACATAGACTTGTAATGTAATAGATTTTGATATGTTTATGGTATTAATACATGGATTTGATAGGTTAGGTTCTTAGGACTTAGGTATTAGGTTAATGTGTTAGGTCTTAGGTATTTAGAAATAGTTTCTAGGGTTTAGGTTTAGGATCCAACATTTAGAATAGGTGGATTATAATGTCGAAAAACTAGAAACCATCACCATGTCAGAAGAACTTGAAGAAGGTCATGACGACCATGAAGACCACATCAACCAATTGCATCAAATTGTTACAAAGTGATATTTCCGACAAAACACCATATGACGACGAACCCATATCAAACCCCTGCAATGGATGACACACCCATGTCAATGATCAACCTTGGCGGAACTGACGATGAACACTTGTCGACAACTGGGTATAACACCATGAAAAAACCATAGACATCACCTGAACAACTTGATCCATAACCAACACTGTCGAAACTAAATGACACTGGATTGAATTGCTAACGATGACACTAAACCTGTGTAACTGATCTGATGAGATCCTTTTGGATCAATCCTCTCCACTTGAAAGCTTTTGGACCACAAAAGTTTGACTAAACAAATAGCCAATGAGGGTAGAGCTCCCTTAATTTCCACATTGTCCTAATGATGTACCAATACATTCAATCAATAATATGAAAGTGATGACCCTGATGATGCTAACCATGGCACGTTTTGAGTCGGTGACTTGTTCCATCCATCTACAGTATGAACAACTTGCGACGATGGTCAAACAACCTGTTATGAACATGAAAATTGATTTCGTTCCACAAAATACCATAAGTTAGTGATTCATACACATCTTTGAAAACGGTCTCTACAAGATATTGTTCAATACCATTGACATGTATTAAAAATCTATATTGTGGAATGATAGAGACAATCAAAGACATTTTTGACATCAAACTAGCTATTTGACTTGATATACTTTCTTGATTCCTGATTACTAAGTGACCTTGTTGCCATAAACCCATCAAATTGTAAGGTGAAAACTGCTGCAACTTAGTTGGGACTCCTACGGCAAGGCAATGTTGTATGACCCACTATTGGGATTCCTACACCAAATGGTCTGAGGTCTAGTTGGGACTTCTTACCAGGGAGATCCCCTAACATGTTGGTAGGTCCAGCACCATCAACATAATCTTAGTATGTTCACATCTGATTTTGAGTTTTCTGCTAAGGATGATGAATTAGAAACTTGGTTTGTGGACTTAGGAACTTCCACCCACATTACATGAAACAATCATTGGTTTGAAAATTTCAAAGATACCAGTAGTGGAGTAAACATCTATCTTGGCGATGATAGAGGGTACCAAATCAAAGGATATGGTAATGTTCCTGTCATTTTTCCTGATGGAAATATTAGGCATATTCAAAATGTAATGTATGTACCTAGAATAAAAAAGAATCTAATCTATGTTTCTATGATAATGAATCAGAATCTTAAGGTAGAGTTTTTTAAATCTTATTGCATTATTAATAATATGCTGGATCGTACGAAGCCAATTTCATCAGGTGTTTGTGTGGGAGGTTTGTGTTAGGGTCCATAATTATAGGATCTCAAGGTGATTGAGTATTTTGTATTTGTGATTTCATATTGTACATAATTTCAATATTGAAATGATTTCCAAAAATATATGAAAAATAAAATGAAGAGGGTATGTTTAAAAAAAAAAGGGGGGAAATAAGAACCCCACAAAAGAAAAATAAAAAATAATATGGAAAGTGTTGCAAGTCAAAATGCCAATACTGATAAGTTAGTTCTTGTAGATTATTTTCAAATAAGGTTTTGTGCAAACTCCTTTTTGAATGCCACAATGACTAGACTTCTATTCAAATCATGCAGTTTAATCATGATTGGACACATTTAAATTTCAGTTCAATAGGATAGTGAATGAAGATTTACCAAATAGTTTAATCTTGGTAAATCCGTAACTAGGTAGAAATAAAATTGATTCAACAGTTTAATCTGAATCAATGGCGAAATAAGTGATAGGATAAGGTAGATTTTCATAAAAAAAAAAAAAGTGATTTGGGTCTGCTAGTTTAAATTCACCCTGCAAAGCAAGAAGAGAAAATGTTAGCTTAGAAAAAGAATTGAAATGAGAAAGGGTAGGTAGAAGCACCATGATGTTTTTAGGACAAACATGAAAGTTTTATCCTAAGTTGAATTTCAAATATATTTTCATGCATAGGAAAAAGACAAAAGGATTAAAGTTTTACTCTAAATTCATATATATCAAATAATATTTGGTATATTATCCCCTATCCCTAAAGTTTCAATACCCCAAAATCACCCCTCCGCTCACATTTTCATTCATCCACCTACCCCACTTCACTCCAATCATACCCCATTAAATGCATTTTCCTACCCCACCAAGTGCCTCGTCACATCACATTAATATCCCGCCACTTCTCCCCTCATTCGCGCCCACCTCTTAAAATCCAATAACCTACATTACGTTTCGGCACCCCCACACCATCTGAACTTTACTATCGAGGAGGGGGGGGTGGGGTGTCTGAAATGGGTGGTATTCAAACCTGCACCTACTGTAATGTGTCACCACCTCAGGATTGCGCACCCCCCTTGGCCAAAACTATTAACCACATCCCCTCCCCGAAAAATGGTTTCTCCACCAGGAAAAACCACTACCCTATCCGTTACGCTCCCACCTGTCACCCTTCACCACATCACCCGTTTGTTGCTCTGCCAATCACCTTCGCTCTCTCCAAAATTAATCTGTTAAGCAATTAAATTGTTTAACCATTAATCCAACGGACCCGCGCAACCATCAACAAGAAAGCCAATAAATTATAAAATCCTTTCTTTCATCCATTCACCGGTTATTGAGTTTATACACTACCATTGCCATTGTCCTGTTACATGTGTGCCAGCCCAAACTGCAATAATTTCACCCGGCCGGGGATATTTCTAGCTAACTAAATTTCAGGCCATTACCTTTGTTTTCCTGTCTGCAAATCCAAAGTCCTCTCTACGCACTGTAAACCTATACAATTCAGATTTCACTAGTGTCTTTAACTTTATCCAATCATGCCTCTGAAAGACAAGGGACCAAAAGAACTTGTGAGTCCTCTGATCCACCCTCCCATCGACTTTCACCACATTCCTTTGGTAGAAAGAGACTATAAAATTCATGGAACTCTCCGTGAACTTGATCTGTTCGAAATGTACTACTAGCTAGAGGAAAAGTTTATAGATAAATATGATGATATTAAACTGTGGGAATCCAATTTTCCCCATTATATTTATCCTCGTACCCATAACACCTGTGAATTCATCAGGAAGTGCCATGCTTTCTATCTACCCAACCAAAGAGCTATTATTGCCCCTACTGGAGAAATTTTGTTCACTATCACTCCCCAAGCTATATACCAAATGATGGAAGCTCCTACAACAGAGAATTCCACCCCTTTTTCCCATGAAGCACTTGTTGAATTATATCAAAAACTGGACTTTGCTAAAAGAGCCAAAACCCTTGAGCTTTTCCTGACTGAAGATGCCCCATTACCCAAGAAAAATCCTCCCTATCCATCCACTATTCTCCCTGAGAGAGCCAAGAAAATCATCACAGTTATTTCCTACCTCCTTGGGTATTACTCAGATCAGTGGTAGATGAGGCAATTATAGGATTTCTTTTATTTTCTCTGCAGATTCTAAGCCTTCCATCTTGTTCAACTTTAGCTAATTCCTTGCAGATTCCATCCATGAACAATGTGTCAAATTCAAAACTGAAGAAGCATTTAAATATGCTTCTGTCTTAGTATATGTGTTTTCATATTTTCAGGGAGACAACCTTAAGCTTGCCTTACAAAAGTTGGATGAAGAAGGAAATAAACAATCATTCATCTTTTGGACTACACTGGTAATGAAGGAACAAAAGGAATATTCATACAAACAATTCATAGAAATGTTTGTACATCCAGTACTCAGTCTCCTAAGCAGCACTCTAGAACCAAGAATCAGTGAAGAAATCATAAAAATCTTGCAGATATCAAACCAAGTCTAGACAGGAGATTGGTACCTTTATTAGAATTTCATATAGCTAAGGATATTTGGGTGTGAACTTGCCCCTTACAAACTGCCAAAATTCCTCCCAATGAGGATTTTTGCTCTAGAATACATCAAGAAAATGATTAATATGGACGAGATTCATTTTGTGGCTGCAAAGAAGAAATCTCAATTCAAAATAAAAACACAAATAGGGCCTTTTATTTGCAATAGCAGGGCAGCAGGGGAAGAAGCAGAAAAATTGCTGAAAGAAATGCAGTTCAGTGTCAGTTTCACATGGTCATATGATCCATTAGGGGTCATCTCCAAGTTAAGGGTAGAGAAAAAATATACTGCTTACTTTCATACATCCAGACTAGAGATTGAAAAATATAAAAACCAGCTGGAATGGACTGAGAACACTCTACAAGAGGCAGAGGAGAAGTTGGTGTCCACTTCTATAGTACAAACTCCTGTCACACAGGAGAAAACAAAGAAGAGGAACAGGGAAGAAGAGTCACCTTCAGTGACTGAGATTTCTAGTGAGGGCTTTAAAATCATGTACAAGAAGAAGACTAAGCTCAATTCCAAAATAAGCCTAAGCAAGGATTCAGATCAAGAGAATAATGCCACCACCAAAGAGCCACTTGTTTCCTCACTAGTAGGTGATCAGACTACACTTTCTCCTACTACTTCCATAACTTCACATGATCAGCAACAGGTTATGAAAACAAACACGTCTACCATAGGGGAGACAAAAAAGAGTATATTTGACATTTTCAAGGAGATTAAAGTGAGAAATAAGGCCATGAAGATCAACACATACAATCAATTATGGAAGCAGACTTCCAGTTCCCAAAGTAGATTGTTGTCAGCCTTTGATTCGGAGAAAGGAAAAATGCAAATGGCCTTCCTTTAAGCACAGATTCCCCAGCCCAAGGCAACATTAGACTACAAGAAGACGTCATTTGAATTTGATGTGAAAGACATACATCCCATTGACCAAATGGAGATGCATTAGCAGACTGGTTAAATCATTTCATCTAATCTCACTAACATTGCTATGAGTTTGTCTAAATTTTAGCTTACTTTAGCTAATGTCTAGTCAGAATTGAAGATGGAGAAAGTCTCTTCACTGGCTAAAGACACAAGGATCAAAACTTTGGAAGACTTGGTGGTCAAAGTAGGATATGATCCTGCAAATATCAATGTTGCAGAAGAACTTGTAAGAAATAAGAATACTAACATAACATCAATGAGAAAATAGTTAAAATTACTAGCCATAGAAGACCCTCTAGCCAAAGACATTGAAGTGATAGAGTCACAAAAGGAAAACATGATGAAGCTCACCATGGAGTTGAGTGCACAATTGAAACAAATGGAAATAGATATGGAGAAAATCATCAAAGAAAAGGAGCAAGCTGCCAGGATGTCTATTGTCCCTTTGCAAGCAGTCCCTCTTACAACAATTCCTACAACCACATATTCTACAACAGACACAAGGCATGCTACAGATCAGTTGGAAAGTGCAGTGCAGAATATGTCTCTCCAAATAGAATAAATTAAAATATTGCAGGCTCAAGTCAATCTTCTACAAGACTAGAAGGAAAATATTGAAACTCTCCATGCAATAGAGATATAGAGAGCTCAAAATCAGATAGAAGTATGGAGGAAATCAACAAATGAATCCTCTATTGGCCACACAATATCCAAGGTTAAAGAAATTATATGGAACAATATCATTGAAACAATAGATGAAATCTAGCCATGTATCCAGATTATATTTGAACAAAAAGTGTTGATTGAGAAAGCCAATCAAGCCATTTCCACTATTAACAATGAATTGGGAGATATGCCTACCATAGTCAACAACATCATAAAGTTTCTCAATTCCAAAAATAGATATGAGCTAGATGATTTGAGAATAGATGATAGGACATAAACAATATTAGAAGTGAAGAAAGTTCTGACAAAGAACTTGGTTATGCAAATTACAAAAAAATGTCACAGTTTGGAAATAGGAGTCGATAATTTTTTCACCAGAATATAAGCATTAAACAAGAAGGGTATGCCTTCTTTATTTGTAATCAATGACAAACTGATGACCATGGAAGATTATAAGAAGAAGCTTCAATACATTGCAAAGGATACTGCCAAGTCTTCCCACATTAAAGGTTCTATGACAGGGAGAGCTTTTACAAAGCTATCAACAATATGAGTTTCATCCAACATGAGATAAAACACATTTTTGTAGTAAAACCCACATTCGCTTGGTATACTGAGGTAGATGAGATCTACTGCAAAGCAACAAAAATTACCATTCTAGATGAGGAGCGGCGGGATAAACTGTGTGAATTCCAAGATTAAAAAAAGGGCCAACTTCACCAACACAACACCCAAATAGTGGCCGCTTAGCAACTGTTCTCCACCAAATCAGTGCCAGATGTCCAGATCACTTCACCAAATTCACCTCTTTTGGTCGCATTACTTCATTCTATTATTTTAAAGTTAATAATAGAATTCCATGTCGATGAGGCATTAATTGTAATATTTTTTGGAAACTTATGTTTAAATACTTCATTCATTCAAAGTATTGAGGGTTAGTTCCTGAGCATTGTAACTCTTTTTATCAAGCATTGTACCTTTTCCATGCTGTTGGGGAACCATTAATACAAATACTTTTCACAGGATTCTTGTGTTGCGATTTACTCGTGATGTTTTTTTAATTGTAAATGTTGTTTCCAATGTTATTCTCTGTATGTTTATCATCTGAAATCTAATTGTAAAATAGGAGATGTGAAAAATAAGTTATGTTAATTGAACACCTTATTTGGACTGTTTTTATAATCTGTATGTTTTCTTCTGAAGTTTGATTGAAAAATTCTTAAATGATTTTCAATCACTACTGAAACACACTTTTTCTCCATTTCATAATTCAATTTAAAAGATCCAGTAAATGTAACTAGCATGCCCTGTGATTACTCTTTTAAACAGTTGGTGCAAAACCCAGCTTTATTTGACTCCATAGCCCAATGGAAAGAAAGTAATTTGATCAGATCAACCAACCAAACCAATCAAACAAATTCAAACAAACAACCAAGCATAATCATAACTAGCCTAAAATCAACTTAAAAACCAAGCTAAATCATAAAAAGAGATCCCTCTATGAAGCTAGAAGGGCTAGATCCCAACTTCAAAAGTGGTTTGATGTTGTCCAATGTATTTACTCCAACAACCTCAAAAATACAGAATGATAACAATATGTACAAGCTGATTGTGAGAAGTGCACCATGCCAAGAATTGACATCATCAGCTATGACTATAGAAGACTTATGGCATCAAATATTCGACCATATTAATTTCAATAACTCGTTATTGCTTCAAAAACGAGGTATGGTTAATGGTCTCCCTATTTTAAAGAATGTTCATGTTGATTATGAAGCATGTGCTTTTGGGAAGATGCACATAGATGTGTTTCCTATAAATGTAGATAGAAAGAAGAGAGATATGCTAGAGCTAGTGCACATTGATTTATGTGGTCCAATGTAGATGAGGTCATTGGGAGGTGCCCATTATTTCTTACTGTTTATTGATGAATGTATGAGATTCACTTGGGTATATTTTCTTAGAAAAAAATCATACTTTTGAATACTTTAAAGAATTCATAATCATGATTTAGAAGCAGACTAGAAAATTCATCAAGATTCTCTGCTCAGACCAAGGGGGATAATACAAGAAGGATGGTTTCAACAAATACTGTAAATACCATGGGATAGTGCAGCAGTTCATGGTACCCCACACTCCTCAACAAAATGGGGTTGCAGAGAGGAAAAGAAAAACCCTTATGTAGTGTGCTCGTAGCATGCTAAAAGGTAAGAATATGTCTAATGACTTTTGGGTTGAAGCAATAAATACTGCAATATATTTGAAGAATAGGAGTCCAACAAAAAATCTTGATTTTAAAAATCCTTTCAAAGCTTTACTAAGTTTTAAGCCCGCATTTAATCATTTAAGAGTTTTTGACTCCAAAGCTTTTTCTAATGCTCCAAAGGAGGATAGGAAGAAACTGGATTCAAAGGCCATTAAATGCATTGGATTCAAAGGCCATTAAATGCATTTTTGCTGGGTATTGTACAAAGTTTAAATCTTATAAATTGTTTAATCCCTCTACTCATAAAGTCTTTGCAAGTAGGGATGTAGTATTTCATGATCAGGTTAATGATGGAAACCATAAGAGTGTGAATGAAGAGTGGCACATGCCTTTGCTGATGGAAGAAGGGAATGATGAAATAGGAGACAACCATGAACAACAAAAACAACATAAAAAGGAAGTGGATGGTATAGATGTATTTGCCAAGCCAAGTCCACCAAGGGATGATCAAAACAGGCTTGAAGCCACTCCGCCACTCAGGATATCAGGTAGGCAAATTCAGTTGCCAACAAGATATAGGGAGATTGCTTTTATAAATAGTATGTTAAATGTTGCTTAACCATCTAGTTATAAAGAAGCTAGTCAATATAGTGAATGGAGGGAGCCCATGGAAGAGGAGTATGAATCAATACTTAAAAACAAAACCTGGGATTTAGATGAATTACTTGAAGGAAAACAACCCATAGGTCGCAAATGACTATACAAGCCTAAATTTAAAGTAGATGGGAGTATAGACAAAAATAAAGCTAGGCTGGTTGCAAAGGGGTACTCGAAGAAAGAAGGCATAGACTATAAGGGAACCTTCGCCCCTGTAGCTAAATTAAACACAATCAGAATGTTAATTGCTTTAGCTACCAAACATCATTAGATGATACACCAGGTAGATGTGAAATCTAAATTTTTAAATGGGGAATTAAAAGAAGAAGTATATTTAGTGCAACCTGAAGGGTTTGCTAAACATGGGGAAGAACATTTAGTCTATAGATTGAATAAACCATTACATGGACTAAAACAGGCACCCAGGTCATGGTATGATAAAATTGATTCATTTTTTCTACAACATAGTTATAAAAGAAGCAAGAATGACCCTAATCTGTATACCATGTTTGACAAAGAGGGGCAAATTATTTTGATTTCTTTATATGTAGATGATCTTATCATTACAAGAAATGTAGATGAACTCATTAAAGAAATCAAAGAGCAGATGTCACAGGTTTTTGAGATGAAAGACCTTGGAGAGATACACTATTGTTTGGGTCCGGAAGTCTGGAGGGATTATGGGCTGAATTTTTTGTCACAGGGTAAGTATGTCAGGAGTTTATTGAAGAAGTTCATAATGGATTAGTGCCAAGCTACAATAGTGCCTTTACAGTAGAATTCCAAACATCGGAATGATGATGGTTCTAAGGAGGTAGATGCAACATTGTATAGAGAGTTGGTTGGGAGTCTAATCTACTTGACTACAACCATGTCGTATTTGGCTTATGCAGTCAGTGTATTGAGCCAATTCATGTCAAAGCCTTTTGAGATTCATTGGGTTGTATTGAAAGGTGTCTTAAGGTATCTTCAAGGAACCTTAGACTATGGTATTAAATATACTGATTCGTGTGATGATAAATTGACAGTTTTTTCAGACTCCAATTGGACTAGAAATGTAGATGACATACAATCCATAACATTCTATGCATTCAACATTCGGTCCGGGGTCATTGCATGGAGTGACAAAAAACATAACACAATATCCTTGTCTTCAGCAGAAGCTGAGTATTAAGCGATGTATGCAGCAACTTGTGAAGTAGTTTGGTTGAGGATACTTCTTCATGATGTTGGAGAATAAGAAAAGGTTGCAACGGTTATCAAATGCGACAACCCGATCTCTATCAAACTTGCAAATAATCCAGTATTTCATAAAAACACAAAGCACATTGATACACAATTTCATTTTGTCAGGGAGAAAGTTCAATCAAAGGAAATCCATATTGAATATTGTAATACATGTGACAATGATGATGATATTTTCACTAAGCCTCTTGGTAGAATCAAGTTTGAATTGTTTAGGGAAATTCTAGGAATACTTTTGAACCCCTTTCTCCATTAAGGGGGAGTGTTGCAGATAATGGAGAAATGTAATTTAGGAGAGAGTCGGTTCATTGGAGCCTTAGATTAGGAATTAGTTCCTACTTCTTAGGTATCTGTTCTAACTTATTTATTTGTGTGTAAATTATATATTCATGATTTGTAATGTGATTGAATGTAGAGCGTTCTACCAGAAGCAATCTCTAGGTGAAGCTCCTCACTTGTGAGCTGCCTAGTTTTATTAATAAATTTGGTTCTTCAATCCTTAACAATATAATGGTTTTTATATATATATATATATATATATATATATATATATATATATAATATATATATATAGTTGTTTAATAATTATATGAAATTTTTTTTTTGGTTATAAATATTGATTTTCACTTTAAAATGTAAATATTAATTTTAATAGCAAATCAATTGTATTTGTGGATTACAGTTAAGAATAAAATTATGCCAACTCACATTTGTTTCACTTTACTCCAGTTCTTCATATTTCAATCAACCTCTCATTCTTGAAAAATGCAAATGATTACTATTCTTCTCTTATATTTAAAATATATCAGAAATCAAAAAACTAAAAACTATGATCGGAGGAAAATAATACACACACTACAAAATTGCATCACCTACCATTCCATAAATGTAGAAACAACCAAAAGTAGATGATTATATCTCCTTTCCCTGACATCTAGTTCTTAGGCTCTAAATAACTATTTTCTACATCTAAAAATAAGAACAAAAGAGATAACTTTCCTTAAAGAAATGAAGTAGCTTTCCTCAGATTAAAAAATATGAAAGGGTCCAACAAAGACATAAATCTATACAATGGAAATGAAAGATGGCTCAAGATGAAACCATAAGGTAAAATTCAATTGTTGCTGTAAACTCAAATGATTAGGTTTGGTCTAATATTGAAACATTAACTATGCAAGTAAACAATAATAATAAAAAAAAAACTTATATGACAAATTGGTTGTAATGGTTAAAATGGAAACATCCTCCATAGATTTAGATTTTTACAATTTCTTTATATTGAAATTTAACTACTTAAAAAGTGTCAATCTCAAAAATGTTTTATTTATTTAAATTATATAATATATATTAAATTTAATAATCTAGTTTATATTACTAAGATTATTTATTATTATTATTATTTATCTTATATTTGTTTGATTAAGAAAAACTTATAACATTATATAGATAAAAATACAATGTGTTAATTGGATGACATCCACTTCTCCACTTAGAGTTTGGCACTGCGATCACACAACATTTCAAGACTTTTTGTGTTATGATCTCTTTGTTATTTCATGTTATGATGTACCCAGGGGGACATGTGGTTTGTCCTTTTTGGATAGTTGTTTCCTCCAACAGTAATTTTTTTCGCTATTAAGTTTTTGGTCTATGACTATGGTTGGAAAATTGTAGAGCCAAAGAGCTCCCATGCATGTAATTTTTGTATACTTTGTGTAATACAAAGCTTTCCAACCTAAAAAAAAAATCATATTCACATTTATGGAAATGGTTGATAGATAGACATCAAAACATTTACCTTATGATTCATCTCAAATTGCCAAAACTTAAAAAAAAAATTCATAAAAACCAACCTAGATCCATCTTAACTTCGGATCTATCAAGTGTCGAGAGGGATCAAATCTCTCGAGGTGTAAGCCTCTTTTTCTAGTGCAAAACTTGAGGAAAGGTTTTCACCTCGAGAGATTTGATCCCTCTCGGCGCTTGATAGATCCGAAGTTAAGATGGATCTAGGTTGGTTTTAGTTGTGTGCAACCTAGGAAAATCTATCGAACATATGATTAATTTTATCAATAATATGTAAATACATCTAATATTAATATAATAATTTTAAATATGCTAAATATGTCTTAGATTTATCTGGTCATTTTAATTTTAAATTTTCTTAGTTACCTCAGTTTGTTGAGATGATAAATATTGTTAATAACTTTAATGATGAAAAATGATGAAATAAAATTTTTGAATGCAAAGTGACAATGTATAGCGTTGAATGATAGAAAATTTGAATAATAAGAATGTAGTCAATTACAAATAGCCTTCATTGTCATCAATCTCAAACTATTTTTTTTGTACTATTCTTATTGTCACCCTTGTTAGTTTTATCATCTTTTCATATTGATTATATGAAAATGACAGTTGAAATCATACCATTTAAATCTTTAGCTCAAGCTGTTGTAGTAAACATCACACCTTGTCTCTCTTGCTCTCCAATATTAATAGGTTGAATTACTATAACACAAAAATCATTGTACATTGTCAATAATTTTTTGTGCTTACATTGAAATCAATGTACACTATTAATCCAATCACTTTAAAATTAATGTACCATCATACATCCAGTTACATCAAATCAGAAATCAACATCCACATTGAAATCGATGCATCTAATAAAAGCAATCAAATAAGATAGAAAACAACATCTATATTGAAATCAATGAATCTAATGCAAGTAATCAAATAAGATTAGAAATCAACATCTACACTCAAATCAATGCATCTAGTTCAAGTAAGCAAATATGATTAGAAACTAACATCTACACTAAAACCAATGCATATAATGGAAGCAATCAAATAGGATTAGAAATCACCATCTACACTGAAATCAATGCATTTAGTGCAAGCAATCAAATAGGATTAGAAATAACCTACATTGAAATCAATGCATCTAGTGCAAGTAATCAAATATAATTATAAATCAACATCTACATTGAAATTAATGCATCTAATGTAAGCAATCAAATAGGATTAGAAATCACCATCTACACTGAAATCAATGCATTTAGTGAAAGCAATAAAATAGGATTAGAAATCATCTACCTTGAAATCAATGTATCTAGTGAAAGTAATAAAATATCATTAGAAATCAACATCTACACTAAAAAAAATGCATCTAGCGCAAGAAATCAAATAGGATTAGAATCACCATCTCCATTGAAATCAACGCATCTAGTGAAAGAAATATTTTTCCCTCTCTCCCTCCTGCATCTATATCTATATCTCCCTCCATCTCTCCTTCTTTGTTTCTCTATCTCACCCCCCAAACTCACACACTCTCTCACTCCATATCTATCAATCTCTCTATCCCTCCCTCCCTGTCTCCATCTCTCTCTTCTTCCCTCTCTTCACCTTCCATCAATATCTCTATCTCCCTTTGTCTCTCTATATCACTCCCAAAACATACACTCTCTTTCTCCAAACTATTTATCTATCCCTCCCTCATCATCTCCCTCTCTCTCTCTCTTCCCCTTCTCTCCCTCTCCCCCACTTATCTCTCTTTCCTCCTGCTATGCTATCTCCCTATCTCTCCATCTTCCTTATCACTCCCTCTCTCTCTCCACCTTTCTCTCTCTATGTATTTATTCTTATGCCCCTCTCTCTATCCATCTAACTTCATCTCTCTTTCCCTCTCTCTCTCCACTCTCTCACATCCTCTCTCTCCCTTTCTCTCCCACCTCTCTCTCTCTCTCTCTCTCTCTCTCTCTCTCTCTCTTCACCCTCCAAATCTGTTGCTATACCCATCCCTATCTCCTTCTCTTTCCTTCTCCCCCCCCTTCTCTCCATCTCTCCTTCTTTGTCTCTTTATCTCACCCCCAAACATACACACTCTCTCCATCTCTCCCTTGTCACTCCCTCTCTCTCCACTTTTCACTCTCTATGCCTTTATTCTTCCCTCCCTCTCTCCCCCTCCAAATCCATCTCTCTATCCCTCCTTCTCTCCTCTCTTGCTCCCTCTCTGCTCATCTCTCTCAATTCATCTCTCTTGTCCTTCCTCTCTCTCCCTTTATTTCCTCCCCCATCTCTCTCTCTCTCTCTCTCTCTCTCTCTCTCTCCCTTTTCCTATTTTCCCTCCAATCCTCTCTCTTCTCCCATCACTCTCCTCCTCTCTCTCAAGTCCTCTCTCCCCCTTTCTCTCCTACCTCCCTCTCTCTTCCCCCATCTCTCTCTCTCTGCCCTCCAATCCTCCTCCTCTCTCTCTCTTTCCCCTCCAATCCTCTCTCTTCTCCCATCACTCTCTCTCTCTCTCTCTCTCTCTCTCTCTCTCTCTCTCTCTCCAACTATGTTACTATATATCTCTCTCTCTCATTCCCTCTCCTTGTTTCCACCCTTCTCTCCATCTCTCCTTCTCTATCTCTTTATCTCACCCCTAAACATACACTCTCTCTCTCCATCTCTCCCTTGTCACTTCATCACTCTCTTGTAGAAATTCCCACTATAGATCACCTGGTAATGCAATTTACTAAAGCAAAACACTTGATCTACTTCTACAAACAATTTAGCAGAAGCTTAATCGAACATGAGCAACATCAAGCATGAACAGGTATAACTGAGAATGAGAAGTAATAAACCATAACACAGAGGATATATCATTGGGGAAAGCACCAGCCTAAAACCCCAACTCTGTATTATCATACAAGTGGAAATCTTATTCAAGTTACAAAAAGAATCAACTCTCAAGCTATCTTGCTCTCTCTGCAATCAAACAATACAACTCACAGAATCAATAGACATAGAATATATCTTCCTCAAGCCCTCCAAGCCTCATATTTCCTTGTGCAGTTTTTATTGGGGTCCAATCATATCACATGTGTGAATTGGCCTCATCACACTCACTGTAACCTCAGGTCCAACTGCACAATCCATAAGATATAATATTCCTTCTACATGCAAGGAATATTCACAAAGGAATATCCTAGCAACTGATATACATTGTCCCTCCATTTGATCTCAAATGGGTCTCTGACTGAATTGACATGCATGAGTTATCCATGAGTGAATACTTAGTTATCTGAAATACAGTAGTTACATGCATGCAAGCATTAACTAACTGAACTCTCATTAATTTAACAAACTGTTAAATTAATCTAACTGAACTTGACTTAGTTAAACTAAGTCAACTGATTACAACTCAATATTACAACTCATCCTTCTCTCTTTAACTGAAGGTTAAATTCCTCGATTAATGGAGAAACTGTTGCATGTCCTCACATAGACTTCAAGTTTGATTTTCCTTAACTAATTAACTAAAGATGAATTAATTAATTAATTTCCAAACTGATGTTGATATCAAATTCGAATTTTACTTTCTATGTTTAGTCCAGGGACTGACTAAAATAAGAAGGGATCTCAAAATGCTATTTTTAGAAAAGCTATTTTTATCATTTTCACTTTTCACCCATTATTGCTAAGATCGCCAATTGCTGAATTTCTATTTATATCCGAGCTATTTATAGCAGTGCTATTTTTAGCATTTCTTATTGCACACTTTTCAACACTCCCTCTCAACAAGAAAGGGATTATCAGTAACGTTGATCCTGTCTTTGTGGAATTCGAACTTGCATTTTGACAATGCCTTAGTCAAAATATCTGCATCCTGCTCCTCGGTCGAAACATAATGCAACATCATGATCCTCTTAATCACACAGTCCCGTAGATGATAGTAACAGATATCTATATGCTTGGACCTGTCATGAAAAGCTGGATTCTCAAAGATTTTTATGCAACTTTGATTATCACAGTATATCACTGTAGGATCCATCATCTGACCAAACAATCCCACTAGAATCTTCCACATCCAAATGGCCTCACATGCTACCTGACTGGCAGCCATGTATTCAGCCTTTGCTGAGCTAAGTGCAACTGATCTCTGTTTCCTATTATACCAACAAACTGCAGCTGAACCAAGGTTGAAGATTCCTCTAGAAGTTCTCTTCTGGTCTGATGGACTACCTGCCCAATCTACATCCGTGAAAACTTGCAACTTCACTCCCTATGTTCGTCTGTACCATAATCCGTACTGTGTAGTGCCTCTGAGATATATCAGCACATGCTTTGCAGCCTTCCAAAATAGCTTGGTAGGCTGAACCATAGCTTGATTGATAAACCTTGACTAGATTTTAAATTCTCTCAGATTCTATTTGACAAAAGGCCACGACATCATGAAGCACCAGATTGATTCTCGGGTGGAGTTCAGCTCCTTGAACTGCATCACCCCTTTTTCATTAGTACTTGGCTTTCAGTGTCTTTTGGTTTCGATTAATGACAAAATGTTGGTCTCTGCATAAAATTTTTGAACATCTATAAATCTCAAGGTCACTTCAGGCTGAGGTTGTGGTTGATGATGCTTTGTATAGTTTCAGGACCCTTTCAAAAAGTGACAGATCACCATTGCATGGATGTCGCTGGGTGATTTTCTAATGAAAGCCACATAGAGGAGAAATTCGTTGCACTAAAGGAGCAACGAGGCCCATTCAATGGTGTAGCTAGATTAGGTAGATTGGTGCAAATATTTTTAATTAAAGGGAATTTTAAAGCGTTGATTCAGGTAGTGGAGTTTTCTACCAATGTTGAGCACTGGCCCAAGATGCTAGGTAATTTTGTGCAAAACCATTGATGTCAATGTTTTTTTGACTTTTGCAAATTACAGAGAATTGTTATGTATATAAATATGTCATGTCATGGTATTTTGGGCTATCATTGAAGTGACATTGGTCTGACCAATCATTGTCACATTTTTTGAGTGTGTGTTGGGAATGGCATGTTGGCTTGTTGGGGCCTGACCCAAGTTTGGAGGTGATTTAGCCAAAAAAAATCTTGGTACTACTGGCCCTTTCGGCAACAGTCTGTGGAGCACGGACTAAGATCTCACCTGAAGTAGTATGGGAGGGTGCTATAACCAAGTTTCCACACCCTGTAGATGTTTGATGAGTTCAAGTGGTCCGCGGTTCGACCCTATGCACACGTCGCTACGCGCATTTTCCCGTACCTCGCAGCCTGAGATGCTGCCTTTGCGCAGCCCTACTCGGGGGTTGAAAATTGTTATTACCCAAGTCCTTACTAATATTTCAATGTTATTTGATTAACTTAGTCCACTTGCATGATTTAAGTTATACTTAACAATATACACCATTCATATAGTTGCGCGCAATAAATAAACAATATATTTGCAATTTATATCAAACATGCAATAACCTAAGAACATATACACAGAATTTAGATAAAACTTCTCTTTATTATTCTCTTCCTTGGTTACAGACTCGACTCCGCCCTGCGCACTCAACTAGAGGGGTCTGCATACTCAACTGCAGACTACTAGGCCTTTGCGCACTTAGCTGCAGAGCCTTCTCTAACCCTACGACCTTAAACACTTAGACTCTTGCTCTTCGCTCCTAATTTGCTCTCCTTCCTTAGTTCTTAGTTCTCTTTTACACTTAGAGCCTTGCTCTATTTATATAATCCCATGGTCCGCAGACCATGGGTAGGCCACATTACATTACAAAACTAGGGTGGACAACCCTATGACTCTATCATACATTTCACGCTTCGTGCCCGCAATTCGCTGAGTCTTTACAACAATATCGGGTCAAAACTTGGGCTTTAAGCCCCAAAACATGCCTTGGGGGGATTCCATGCCCAAAAATCCCTCAACACAAACATCGTGACTCGCCCTCGAGTCACTCGGTTGGCATGGTGATCCTGACATGGAGTCCCTCCAGCTGTTCTCGAATTGTGCTAAGGTCCGCAACGCACTGAGCTGTTGTTTGCTGAATCTGCTGCATCCATTGTTCCGAGACCTCTATGTCTGGGGTGCTTCTCTACATCAATGTGTGCATCCCCTGTATGTGCACCAGCTTTTTCTATAGGATAAAATGCATAATGTATGGAGAATGGAGATACCCTCAAGGGTCTTCTCGGGACCCTTAACAGACTGTAAGATTATCTGCAACCGTCACAAAGTTACATGCATGTCCATAAACATTAACTAACTATTAAAGAAAAATAGATGGATTACCTCAAGCCTCTGTGTCAATTTGCTAGAGAGAACAATGCAGCTAGGTGGAAGTCTCCCGAGCCGGCTCCAGACCAATTCCTGCACATAAAAGAGACAATCATAATCACAACATGCAACCTTGATAACTAATACATGAATACATAAAAGACATATAGTTACACATAACTAAGCTACTCATGCTAAAAGTTATTGGGCAAATAAACAAATGAATGATAGTACCAACACCATGGAGTAGACAGTACAACTACAGTTCTATATTAATGTTGGAAGAGTGATTACAACCATCTATTGCATCAGCCTTCCCTTACCCCTCCAACTTCTCTCTCTCTCTCCCTTCTTACCAACTTCTTATTCTTAGATTTGACACTATGCTCAAAAATCAAGTAAACTATCCTTTCAAACGATCTGACCTCTATCACCATAGCTCTAGCTTTGCTTATGTAGCAATAGAGTTAGGGTTTCCAAGTTCCTCCATGAGTTCCTTAGGGTAAAATAAATGAAGTTGCCATGCTTTTCAGCTCTTTCTCATTTTCCCCCTTCATTAGGATTAGAAATCCCCCAAATAGGTCAAATTGAGATGTTTCCTTGCTTTTCTTGAGTAGATTTAGGAGCAAATATCTAGATATTTATGAGTCAATTCGCTCCTTTGACCTTTAGAACTTCATTAGGATCCACTAATGTTGTTCCCGAACTAACAACTAGAGTTAGTAGGGTCACTAACGCACCCTTAGGCTTACAGAGAAGCTTTATAAAGTAGGTTTTCAGTGTATAACCAACGTTAGTGTTGAAATAGGGCATGTGATCTTGGTCTTTGCTTCAGCTATCATGTATTTCCCCTCTGAGCTGATGAGGGGATCGTTTTGCTGTATAACAGATTCCCCCTAAAGTGTGAGATCAGAGGTTGTGACGATGGCCGAAATACTTTACTTAAACGTAATTTTCCTTCTTCGACAAAAAGAGAGAGAGGATCAGAGCTTTGGGTGGTATGGGAAACCTGATACAACACATATATATATAACTACTAAAATCATGTCCTGAGTTGGGAATTCCCATGCTCAGTAGCTATGTCAAAGTGATTTTCTCATAAGAGAGATATGACAATGTTGGCCGTTGATAAGCACAAAGTGGATCTGGTGTCATAATAGGATCATTCTGATGAGCTATCTCCAAAAAACAATATACGCAACTTGGGAGAGGAAGCAAGGTTGATTGATGCAAGCCTCTACCCAAGGTCTTAATTTCTGCTTCACCAAATAGCATATATCGATACATGTAAATATATGCGTTGACGTCGAACATGCAGGAAATCATCTGATTACCAATCAATAATGGAGACAGTTAATAGATGCGAGGAAGGCCACCAATAATGGTGATGTTCTCCAAGATGCACAGTACAATCTAATGAGTGTGAAAGATGTTTTCGTCATCGAACACCCGTAGAATTGCTTAACCAGGAGCCAATAATGAGAACCCCTGATCAAACACAAGGCGACCTGCCACTAATGTTTGCAAGTACCAAGGCACTAAATGTGTTTCTGGGTTGTCTTCCTAGATAGAGTGTTGAAGTCGATAGAAAGATACTTGTCGAAAGGTAGGCAATAATGTGTCCTATATCAATCGACACAAAACGGGACAAGAATGATATGTTTTTTGATGAATCTTTGAGCATTGGGTCTAAACAACAGAGGGCATGATGAAAGGATATGCTTGATGGGTTGATGGAGGAAACAAAAGGTTAACCCTTGAACAATAGAAGGCGCGGCAACGGTTTTAACCATGCAGCACTAGACTCATGAACACCAAAGAGTGTTAGGATACAGACATGCAAGAACAACAGGGTATTTAGGCTAAACTCATAGGATGGTAGGATTCATATTGAGAGGCTGTCACAAGGAAGGTTTATCTGAGGGAGTGCCATGTTCAAGGGAACGACTGCTATCAAACCACGCTTTCTAATACTGAATGCAGTTGTATTGTCTACTTTCCCCGTCTGATTAGTTTAGTGAGTCCAGATAGGTAAACTCTTGATCTTTTCATTTTTTAAGAGTCTGAAAAGGATCATGAAAAGAGCGACTCTATGCTCTATCTAATTAGATTAATGAGTCCAGACAGGCAAACTCATTGATCTTTTCATATTTTGAGAGTCTGAAAAGGATCGGAAAAAGAGTGACTCTATATCTTGTCTGTATAATTTAATGAGACCAGACTAGACAACTCGGTGGCCTTTTCATATTTAGAGAGTATGAAAAAATCGTAAAGAACGACTCCATCATGGTCACTTTGTCATAGTTGTTAACCAGGTGCGACAAAAGGTTAATAGTATACCCGGATCGGTTACTTTTACATGAGTTAATCTATTGAATCCGGATAAAGAGAAACCTATGTTCAATAGATGTTGACCTCATTTTGTTACGAGTACGAGGAGATGGACTAAACTCGTTTTTCATCATGAATTTTTAATGAGTCACGCGACGACAAACTCAATACCTTCATCAAATTTTAACGAGTCAAATGAAGAAAAATCAAGGTATCCTTTTGAGTTTATTGAGCAAGGAAAAAAGAGGGAAAATAACTACTCATTCCTTCTTCGTAGCTTTAATGAGCCCGAAGAAGGGAAAAAACTCAAGGATTTTTTGATTTTAAGAGCGAGAAATGGTCCCAAAAAAGCAAGTTCTCTTGTTGCTTTTGTAGAATTTTAACGAGCTCGGTGACAAAAAATCTGGATTTTTCAGTTTAACAAGCAAGAAAAGTACCTAAAAGAATGCTTAGGTCATCTTTATAAATGTTTAACGAGCCTAAAGAAAAAACTCATGATTTTTTCCAGTTTAATGAGCAACAAAAAAAATGCCTAAAAAGAATGCTCTAATGGTCTTTTTCAGTTTAATGATCTAGAAAAAGAATGAAAAAGAGTTGCTCAAACCATCGTCGTATGTGTTTAATGAGCCCAACGATGACAATCAAGTAAGTTATCCTTTCAAATGATCTGACCTCTATCACCATAGCCCTAGCTTTGCTTATGTAGCAATTGAGTTAGTGTTTCCAAGTTCCTCCATGAGTTCCTTAGGGTAAAAGTAATGAAGTTGCCATGATTTTTATTTCGTTCCCATTTGCCTCCTTCATTAGGATTAGAAATCTCTCAAATAGGTTGAATTGAGATGTTTCCTTGCTTTTCTTGAGTAGATTTAGGAGCAAATATCTAGATATTTATGAGACAATTCGCTCCTTTTACCTTTATAACTTCATTAGCATCCACTAACGTTTTTCCCGAACTAAAAACTAGAGTTAGTAGGGTCACTAACGCACCCTCAGGCTTAGAGAGAAGCTTGATAAAATAGGTTGTCAGCGTATGGCCAACATTAATGTGCAAACAAAGCATGTGATCTAGGTCTTTGCTTCAACTATCATGTCTTTCCCCTCTGAGTTGATGAGGGGGTCATTTTGTTGTATAACAGTTTTCCTTCGATGTTGGCCATGATAGTGAAGGCCTCGTCGATCCAAGGTTGAATGCGCGCTTTGAGAACTGCCTCCTTGTGTCGCGTCATGTCCACCTGCTCCTTTAGTGGTTTTTCTTACTGCATTCTCGCAAGCCTTTGGGTGAGGACTACTATCTGCGCAGTTACCCGGACACTGTTGTATTGTTGTTGGAGTTCTCACATTTTTGTTTCCAAGCGTTGGATGTTGGGGTCCTCCTGCATATTCATGAGGACCTCAAGTGCTTGTTCCAACATGCTAGTACAGTATTGCACTACACCTTCAATTTCCTCCAGTCCTGTTGTGATAGCGCTAGCGCACTATTCTCTGACTTCCGGGGGAGTAGATGGTTATACCTTTAACCGCAGCTCGACGATCTAAAGATTCAAGTCCAACTAAACCTTTATCATTTCTTCCTTGGCCTTCCAGACTCCTGCTGCTAACCTGTGGATCCGCACTTCTACTGGTAGATCTGATGGGATGACCAGCTCCGGGACACGATGGCAAGCTTCGCCTACCACCTATACCAACTGCTGATTTTGCAACACCAATTCGTCATGCTGCAAGTTGAGTTGTTCCATGTTTATCTTTTGTTCGCTAAGGACTTGGATCACACGACTCTCCCTAGCGCGCAGCTCTACCATTATCCCATCTTGTAACAATTATAGTGTTTCACGCAGAACGACAGCCAAATTAAGGCCAAGGCCTTTCATCATGCTCACCGAAAATCGATCAGCCTCATTCAATGTCACCAGCGCCCCTTCCGGTAACACTATTGTGTTTGCCATCCGTGCGCGCAGCATCTACTTTGCTGCCAAGGATCTTGCTGCGAGGTGGGTTGAAAGGGTACCCACCTGGGGGGGTGCACCTGTAACTTCTGCAACTGCGCTCTGAGGGCCCCCAACAAAATTTGGTGCTCCTGCATAAAATCTTGAAGAGCCTCATTGGTGACATCGTGCACTATCTCTCCGATGTCATGCAGATCACCCTCAGTTAGGGTGATCGGGTCAAAGCCCAATTTCGAGGCCTTGACCTTCTTCCTTGGTCCTGCTCGTTCTGTGGGGTGTGGGCACTTCAACTGTGTGGACATGGTCGCCGGGTCCACGCTCCCTTCTACTATTTCTACTTCCTTTACCTCCTGCTCCTCCGAGGGCATTGCTTAGCCCTCTCCCGCCTTCGCGGTTGCTTCCTATGCGACTGTGGCTGCGTCTGCGGCCTATTTCTACTCCGTGGCTTTTTGTGCCACTTCCCGTGCTGCCCATACCTCAGCTGCTACTATTTCCTTCTCTTTTGTCGCCCTCTCCAGTTTTGCAAGATCAGGGGCGCACCATTCCAGAGGCCATGTTTCCAAGACATTGAAAATGGTGTCGTTAGTGGCTATAAAGGATAGCTTTTCCCACTACTTTGTTGGTCCTTTCGTGTCCTGATAAAGATGTTACGCATGTCTACATTAAATTCTACAAAACTCTGCAGACTGTTGTACACCATGGGAGACAAGCACAACTTTTGGTTGATCCACATTCAGATGTTCATCTCCATGAACACCCAGAACATCTTGCTATCACGTATCCTTTTCGCATCCTTCACGGCCCAGAGTGAAGCGTACTTTGTGGCCTCTGGTAAATCTTTTTCAATTGTGGGGAATTGGCTGTCCTCTGGCAACTCCCCTGCTATGAGCACTATGGATAGAAACAATCACACATAGTGGAAGGTTTTACCCTACTCCTGGGCTTCGTGACAATTCATCAGGAATTCCATGTAGAGGAATTTAGCCCAGTTAAACTGGACCCCCTCTGCGCACTTCTCAGCCAGTGTGATTATCAATGCCGGTACCTTGTCTGCGCGACACTTTCGCATAACTTTTCTTGCCAGGATTTGGGTTGCTACGTGTACCGCTTTGTCCTTGATGTTGGAGATGGCGTAGCTCCGCTTCTTCTTCTCTAGCTTGTACTTTGTCTTCATGGCCTCCACAATGTCCAAATCACTACCCTTCCCTTTTGATATGGTCGTGGGGTCATTTCCTTTGTATGGTAGCGGGGAAATGTGATGGATGGGGTCTACCATGATGGGGATAGGCTCCTCCAGCCATAGATACCCATCATGCACCAGGCAGAGCAGCTGCTTGATGATGAAAATGGCTATTGGGATGCGGTGGAAATGCGACACCCATAGCAAGTTCAGCAGCCTAGCTTTTTCCACTCCGCGCAACCATTTCCACGGCTCTAATGTTGACACCACCCCCACGGTGCTTTGCTTCATGAGGTTCCTAATCTCCAAATGAGGGAACTTCTCGCCATCAAGGAAGTCCCAATATTCAAACTTCATGGTTGGCACGTCGCCCAGGTGCGGGCCTTCAAACACAAGGCCATCGGGGAGGAGCAGGGTCTGGAGCGAACTCTTGGTTTCATCCAGGTCCTTGGGCACTTTGGCCTTCCCTTTTCACAGGGGGGTATATGTTGGCAGTTTTGTCACAGAGTGTGTAGGTTGAATATCCTCCTCTATGCCTTAGTCTTCTTCCTCTATGATGATAAGGGCCTGCAAGTCTTCTTCTTCCTCATCTGTGTCTATCGTGACAACTTTCCCCTTCTCTTCCATTGATAGTTTGCTGCATAGCGGGTTCCTTGGGGACACGTGTACAGGAGCCATTGCTTGCTTATCCTTATTAGGTCTTGGCGTATGCGGTGATTTGGGGATCTCTGCCACAACCTCGACACCTTTTGGAACATCCACAGTTGGGGTTTGTGCGCCCTCACTGGAGGTTACCTCTTCTATTCCCAAACCATACTTAGTCGTTGTCATCTTTCCTGGGCTATAATTTGTCACTCGCAAATTCAGGGGCTGAATTAATGCTTGGCTTATAATGCTCAGGGCTCTGTTCAATCGCTCAATTCTCAAATGAATAAGTGTTTTTTGTTGGGCAGCCCGTTGTGTTTTATAACACCTTTTGAATTTGAATTCGACCGTTCCCCCCAATTCTGGTTCATTAATGCTTTCTTGGTGGCAGAGTTTCCCAAATCTTGCCCATAAATCATGTCTTAAATGTCTGCCGCCCACTCCATTTGGCCTCAAGTGGAGCATCCCATCGTGAACAATGACTTCAATGGTCACTTTCTGGCCAATCCACGTGCCAGCGTAGACCCTCGTGTGCGGTCGTGGACCTTGTGATTCTCTTCTTCTCCACGCATCTCCAACATTGCGCAGATCCCGGGAAGGATAGTTTATAGTCCTGTGCTCCCTTCCAATTGCCTGGAATGCTAAGACTGTGCTTCTCCTAGCTAGTCAAGTGGTCGCACCACCTGTGTGGGGCTCCTTCCTATCCTCCATCATGGTTCTTGGAGAGTCCCCACCATTTATGGTTGCACACTTCCTCATTTGCAACGCGCTACCCTGGTCCCTATGCTTAGCAATATGTGGTCCAAACAAAGGCATCAGACTGACCAATTCATGACGATAGTTCTCAAACTTGGCAGTATGATCGTGCGCACCTTGCCTTACCATCCTAGTTTTTGTAGTGAGAAACTCTTCCTTTATCTTGTCTTCCAGATTCTTGACCTCAGTGTCCATCAAAGTGATTTTCTCTCTTAACCATACCCTTTCCTTTTCAAGTTTGCGAAGCTTGAGGTTTCCTTGTTGAATTTATTCCTCAAGTCTCATGTGTTTTGTCTCTGGTAGCTGTGAGATTCCTTATTTCCGGGCTTTGCGAATCGTCGTATCTATGGGTGATTCCATGCACAGATCAGGCATTGCATGCTCCATAGGGATTACAGCATCTGCTTCATACTTCAACATTGAAAGTGCCCGCACGGTCAAGGTTTTGCACATGGTCCTATAAGCCAATAGAACCGTTGATACGCGCAGGTCCTAGTCAGCACGTCTCACATGGTGGATCGTGTTTAGTACTTCTCACACTTTTTCAAAGGCTTCCATGCAGATAATCTTTGGTGCACTTGGTCTTATCATACTTCGTCGTTCGCAACATTGTCTTGCCCGCTCCTGCTTGTCAGTCCCATTTCGTATCACGAGGATGGTGTGTGTTTGCATAGGTTGCGTACCATACACCTGTACCTATCTGGAGAGGTGGGTGTAGGCTGCTTCGTCCATCATACCTGACTTTCATCTACATCTGAGGCTTTCCAAACCACATAAGCATCATCCTTCTACATTCCCGCTAGTCCTCAAAATACTGCTGGTGCATACCCCACCACTTTGTGAGCATAGCACGCAGTACACATTTCAGAGTATCGAAACACTACTATTCTGGCACTTCTCTCTCAAACTTGTTTAGGAAATCATCCACTGTCGTGGACCCATCATATATAGGCATATCCCTTACCTCTATTTTCATGCAACCCATCAACCTTATCATCATGTTGCAGTTGATCGTGGTTACCTTGTGTAACCGGTTCAGCCAACATTCTATTTCCTCATCCGAGTTTAATGTACAAGAGCTTTCGCGCTCCCATGAAATCCTGCCATCCATTGTAGGATTCACCCAATCTTGTTCCCGAGTGGTTATCTTGTAGATACAATCTAGAGTCGTCACTCTCATCGTCGTGCACTAGCTCTGTGTAGCACGATCCTTCCATAGGGTCTAAAGGTATCACTACGTGTAGTGACTTTTTCTCAAAAATCATCTTGTACTTCTTTAGATTTATTATTCCATTCCTGTCAGTGGCCCAATCTATTCCTAGTAGTGCAGGATAGGGATTGCTTTCATCAATAATCTCTATCACTTCAAAATCTGCAAGCGCGCTCGCACCTTCGATATCTACCGTTATTCCCTACAATCTTCCCATCGGGAGGATCTTTTGATGGTTTGTGTCTGATCCCAGATCCAAAATCACTTGATCCATTTCGTATTCTCTGATTTGTGCAATCAATCTCATCTCCCTTCCTATTCACGTTATGTGTTTCCCGAGCTTCCGGACTACGCGTAGTTCCCCTGATCTAGCACATCTAGTGATGAGTTCTTTTAGCCCTTTCACCGCTTTGTTGTAGCACAGTAGCTTCATGCATGTCTCTAGAAAGGTAGTGAGCATTGATGGGTCCATCTCCGGTTCTAGTTTTTTTTACTACCTGAAGTGGAGACCTCCATGAGGCTCTTCTTATCTTCCATGAATGTCTCCTTTTCCTCCAAATCAAACTTTGGTTCCTTTGTTAGAGCCTTACAAACCCAAGCAATTTCTTCAGGCTGCTTGCCCTTGTCATCTCCTATCGTGATACCGCTTTGGAGCACGATGTTTACATTTGGGTCCTCCTCGCGTGGCTCAGACCTCATCATTTGCAGGTTCAGAGTCGGGGGAGACTGGAGTGTTCCTTTATCGCGCAACCTGGATATCAATGTGCGGCAGTCCTCCGTCTCATGATCAAACTAGGTATAATATAAACATGATGCTCATGTCGGATTTGTACAATCGCGGGCATAATTCCCTGGCCCTCTGCAATTGTAGCAAATCAGTTGTCTGCGACCCCTTCCTGGTCCCATTTTTCCTCGACCTCATCTATGCCCCTGAAATCCAGTGTGCGCCACCCCTGCATTTTGATTGAGGGTTCATATTTTGGTCTGAACTTTGTAGGTAGGAGTCTGATCCATCATCAATTCATAACTTCTACAGGTGTGCTCATCATGCCCTACTAACCTGCAGAAATTACAGAATGAATGTTGGGACGTATGCGTATACTTCTATAATAGGTGGTAGTTATCTGTAGCATGCTTCTCTCCTATCTGACAAACTATGCACTATAATGCATGCGCCACACTCAGTCCTGCTTACGCCTCTGGCCTCAATGGCATCGGCCCTCCTCCTGCCAGGTAGTTCACGAAAACTGGACACTGGTCCTTGTCATGTCCTTGGCTTTTTCACTTTATGCACCATACCTCCTCGTGCGCTTCTGGGTGGGCTGTCTTGTCTTATTTCAAGCTCTGCATCTCCAAACACAAGTTCTTCAACTGCGCATGGATCTGTTGGACTCGCAGGTTAGGACCTTGTATCGGGGTCTTGTGCAGCCTCATTGCGATCTCCAACGCTTCAGCCTGAGTGGATAGCTTCTGCTATGACAGCGCAGTCCTTGGATGCGGCATTAATGATGCTACGGACCATTTGCGGTGCTGCCCATCCATTAAGGTCATATTGGATTCACGAATCATACCCTTCAGTCCCTGATCCAGCTCCCAGGGGGCCTCGCCTAGAAGCACCACGATTTCCTTAAACCCGATAATCGACTGTGTCTCCAATTTTGGCCTGCTAAATTCCTTGTTTAGCGTAGCTTGGATATCCATGATTCCTGCGTTTGGATTATCGTTGGAATGCTTAAAATACCATGTCAGTGCGCAATCCCACAAGACACTAACCAACATTGCTTTCTTTATGTTGTCATCAGTGACCCCTTGTGCTTCCCATACAACCTTTACCACGAATCAAAATTGGTCCGGATATTCATTCCCTACTCATTTGAACACTGACAACTTTATTGTGCTCACCATATTGAACTGTGATGGTGGAGGAAGTGGTCTGGGCAGAGGTGGGGGTGAAGATGGTGAAACTGGTGGTGGTGTAGGTGGGGGTGGTATACATGGAATTCGCTGCCTTATCAGACTGATCACACTTCTTGGTGAAACTTTCTTGAGCTCTTCCTCACTTTCTCGTCGAGGTGTAATCAAGGGGCTCATTTCTATCTTTGCACTACCTTCATTTCTTTATATCCTCCCACTTCGCGTAGCCCCAAACATCAATTTATTTGCATAGCCCTCTTTTCACACAGTAGCATCTTAATCCAAGTGTCCAAATATTTAATGTACTTACCTCCTAGTCCTTTAAGGAAGCGTCGTACCACCTCGCTCTAGCTAACTGAAGTGTCTACCGGGAATTCGATGATAAACCCTCCTATAATTCGATCAAGCCAATGGTCCACAGAGCGCGCGATATTATCTTTTGATGCTTCTAGTCTGCGCACTAACTATGGAGTCTACACAATAGGTTTGTCGAGCCTACACCTTCCCTGTCTGCTAACCTCGCGATCCACTCATACAACTCAGAGGGGAAGGACGCAAAGAAAATTTCATGGATTTCCGTATAGAAGTGGTGCTCTAACCACTCTTCCTTCGATACTCGCGGATTCCTGTTTTCTTGTGCTGTGAACTCGTGAATCTTTCTGTCCAGCCACTATTCAATTTCTTTCTTTGTCGGATTCCAGTGACACGACATCAGACATCTCTTATGCAGATCCCTGTCCCAGCAACGGAAACATTTGTTGGCTTGTTGGGGCTTGATCCAGGTTTGGAGGTGATTTAGCCAAACAAATCCCAATACTACTGGCCCTTTCGGCAATAGTCTGCAGAGCGTGGGTTGAGGTCTCACCTGAAGTAGTATGGGAGGGTGCTAGAACTAGGTTCTGCACCCTGGAGATGTATGATGAGTTCAAGTGGTCCGCGGTTCAACCCTGCATGCACGTCGCTACGCGCACTTTCCCGTACCTCGCAGCCTAAGATTACCCAAGTCCTTATTGATATTCCAATGTTAGTTGATTAACTTAGTCTACTTGCATGCTTTAAGTTATACTTAACAATATACACCATTCATATAGTTGTGCGTAGTAAATAAACAGTATATTTGCAATTTATATCAAGCATGCAATAACCCAAGAACAAATACACAAAAATTAGATAAAACTTCTCTTTATTATTCTCTTCCTTGGTTACAAACTCGACTCCGCCCTGTTCATTCAGCTGCAGGGGTCAGCGCACTCAGTTGCGAACTACTAGGCCTCTGCGCACTCAGCTGCAGAGCCTTCTCCTACCCTACAACCTTAGACACTTAGACAGTTGCTCTTCGCTCCTACTTTTCTCTCCTTCCTTAGTTCTTAGTTCTCTTTTACACTTAGAGCTTCGCTCTATTTATACAATCCCATGGTTCGCAAACCATGGGTAGGCCAAAATTACATTGCAAAACTAGGGCGGCCAACCCTGTGACTCTATCATATGTTTCGCACTCCGTGCCCACAATTTGCGGTGTCTTTACAACAATATCGGGTCAAAACTTGGGTTTTGAGCCCTAAAACATGCCTTGGGGGAGATTCCATGCCCAACATGGCCTTTCCAACAATACACAAATTTGCACGATATGATAAAGACATGACACTAAAGATGGTATTAAAGGAGCTGCATCGAAGATTAAAGAACGATGGATTACATTTTGTGTGAATTAGTGTGAGTATGTGGAATAGACTTATGACAGTGATAAAGTATGAGTTACACATTGTAATTATACCAAAACTACATGTCATAGATTGCTTTGTAATAGTCCATTGTGGTCATTGAAATGTTTTATGTCCCTAGTATATTATTAAGGTTGGAGTATATTAAAAGAGCATATGGTTTTAAGACCCAAAGAGGCATGCATACCCCTTTGTTATGTGTTCCCTAATGACATCAAGTTGTGGAATCAACCACTTGAAAGGTAGGAGGGTGGCAGGTGTACTCGTATCTAAGCTTGATATGTAATCGAGGAATTGAGTCTTCGATTAAGTGGGGGAATTGTGAGATGGAATAATCTCAAAGTGTAAAGGACCAAGTCAAAGAAAGTTCATCAAGAAGTTGGATGAACCACATATGTGAAGAACTTCCTATTAGACCAGCGGTTGCAGTGGTTGGGTACCCATGCATTCCGGTGGATGGTTGTTCCTTTATATGGACATTGACAATTTGATGATGTTTACATGAAAAAGGTACAACGTGTAATTGCCAGATTGGACCAGAACTAGACTTTGCATATTGATATTGAGACTAGTACTCATTAAGGGGGTGTGTTAGAATATGTAATTCCTACTTGTCTCAGTTGTGGCTCTCTATGTAAAGGAATCTGTTCCTATTCTTTAGGGTTGTTATATCTAGATATTCCTAGATTGGTGTGTGGTTGAGATATTCTCTCAACCCAGTGATTGTGTGTCCAAGATAGTCTACCTATCTTGAGACAGCACTAAATGTATTTATATGTAATCTTATTTGATCTGAAGCTACGATATTGTGTGCATTATCAAAAGTTAAGTGTTGGCTCAGGCTGGCTCTAATCCCAAAATATTTTTTCCAAATCAAATCATATATTAATCAAATAATGTTACACATAAATATATGTAGTGTTATCTCAAAATAGATAGACAATCTTGGACACACAATCACTTTGTTGAGAGAATATGTCAATTGCACACCAATCTAGGAAACATCTAGATCTAAGCAAGTGGTAAGGAATAGGAACAAACTCCTTTACATAGAAATAATCACACCTAAAACAAATAGGAATTATATTTTCCAAGTAATTCGATAAAAAAATTGACAATATACATATTAAATATTTAAACATTTAAATATATATACTTTGTTTGCAAAAACATTATTTTCTACTTATTTTCCTTTAAATAATTTCTAATAATTTTGATCAATATAAACATGTCATGTTTGCGCAGACTTTCAAAGTCTTGGTTGTATATCGTATGGGGATAGATGATGTTTTTTGTAATTTCCTTCGTGGTGTCCAAAATGGATATGGATTGTTTCACAATGAATTATTTTGTATTTTTCTATCCTAGGGCAATATTTTGGTATATAGAGAAATGTACGACAATATGAAAGTGCATATATTTTGACAAATGTATTAGTATATTATATAAACCAGGGTTTTTTTCTAAAAAAAAATAAAACTACAAATTTATTTTAAATTAAAAAAAATATACAATGACTTCCTCTCCAAATTTTTTTTTTTTAAATCTCAAAACTGTAATCTAAGAACTAGCCTAATTTCAAAATACAAAACCAACTTAATTTCAAAATTTATCAAACATTTTTTATAATTATATATATTTAAAAATTAAATATTCAAAACTTATTTAGAATTTCTTCCATATATAAACATATTTAAAATGTCAGTTAATCTTTACGTAGTGAGCTCGGGAAGTTTCTCTCCAAACTTTTTGAGCATAAGAATAAAATCTTAAATCAAAATAAATAATCTATTTATTTAGATCCGATAGATCATTGTTTAGTGTCAGCAAACATTAACCACCATCATCATTATCAACAAAATTATTTTCTAACCTTCACATGTCAACCTCAAATTCTTTTTTTGAGGTCATTCCCTCACCATCTATTTTATGTCTAGATGCATTGCACCTAGCATTCCGCGCAAGGAGTGGACAAACAATGAATCGGACTGCGATTGTATCCAATTTTTTTCGAATTATTCGAAATACTAATCGGATCGGCGAATTTTCGTAATTTTTATTCCAATTCCAGTGAATTTGGTTCCAAGTATATTTATGCACGGCACTAGGTGGTGCCTAGCCTCAATTCAATCCTACACAACTGCAGAAAGAAAGAAATAAGAGGGAGGTTATCGACAATGGAAAGTGTGCAGAGTACCCCTGCGCTCAGTGGTATTGAAAACCTCATCACCAATGGAATGAAACATCTCCAAGTGCAGGATAAATATATTGTGCCTCTTCATGAACGCCCCCATTTGTCTCAGGTGTCTTCCTCTGAGGAAATTCCGGTGGTGGATCTCAAAGGCCTCGATGGCCCTGACAGAAGCACTATAATCCAACAAATCCGACATGCGTGTGAGCAGGATGGCATTTTCCAGGTGAAGCCTTCCATACCTCTTAAGTTTGTAATCTCAAATATTTTTAAAGATTGAGGTCAATAACTACTCTGGGCCCTTAATGCATAAGTTTATTTTTGACTGATTATTATATATAGATAGTGAACCATGGAGTACCAGAAGCAGTCATGAAAAACATGATGGAGGTTGCCAAGGAATTCTTTGAAATGCCTGTGGAAGACAGAGTACGCTATTACTCAGAGGACCGCAACCAACCGACTCGGGTTGGTACAAGTGTCAATTTGAGCAAAGAAAAAGTCCTCAACTGGAGGGACTATTTGACGCACACATGTCAACCACTGGAGGAAGTCATAAGCTCTTGGCCTGAAAAACCTGCAGCATATAGGTAAGTATAAGAAAGATTAAGATTTTTTGTTTGTGAGAGAAAGGACTCGTAATTTTTGTTAGTTGATTACTAAAATTTACTAAATATATATATATATACCAGCTAAATCTGTCCTTGCTAGTTGATTACTAAAATTTACTAAGTATATATATATATATACCAGACATATCTGGGACAATTAATCTTGTCTGAGGATACCAGATGACTTCAAAACAGGGTATCAAATCACATCATCCAGAGTCTTTGGGTAATAACAGTATAATTGTCAATTTACATATAAATGGCCGCCCCATCAACAAGGGAAGATTTACTTTTACCATGATTTCTGAAGGGGCAAAGGCAATTCCATGTCATTACATGTTTTTATTCTCTAGGTTATTTCACCTGTTTCAGGGCATGCTTCGAGCGCTTGGCATTCTTTTGGTACAATAATTGGCCAAACAGGTATCAACCATCTAACTCGTTCACTTGTTACAGGGAGACTGCAGGCAAATACGCTGAGGAGTTGCATGCACTATTCCTCAAGTTGCTGGCAGCGATTTCTGAAGCTCTAGGGCTTGATTCCGATTACTTGAATAAAGTTATTGGAGAAAATACCCAATTCATGGTTATAAATTACTATCCTCCGTGCCCAAACCCAGATCTTACCCTTGGAATTGCAGGCCATACAGATAAAGGTAGCGTCACGGTTCTAATGCAGGATGATGTCGGCGGCCTGCAAGTCCTAAAAGATGGAAAGTGGGTCACTGTAGAACCCATACCGAACGCCTTCGCCATCCATTTGGGAGATCAGGTGCAGGTCAGTAAATGGTGCAACGGCAAGGCACATACATTCTATTATACTTGATTCAATTTCCATGAGCCTGTGATGGTATTCATAAAAAAGCTTCTAATTGTTTGTGTAAAACCAACAGATTGTGAGCAATGGGAGATTCAAGAGTGTTTTGCATCGAGCAGTAACCAACTCTTCCTCTGCGCGTATATCAATTCCTACGTTCCATCCCCCTTCCATGGATTCCTTCGTTGCTCCTGCAGAGTCCTTGATTGATGATAAGCATCCCGCTCAGTACAGAGGATGCAAGTATGGGGAGTACTACGAAATTTTTGCGAACAAGCCATTACTGGGTAAGGTTCTGTTGGATCAGCTCAAGATCGAATATCCAGAGAGAGATCGTTGAATTGATTTGTGGTGTTCATAATACTGCATTCTTCATCATTTTCAAGCAAGTCTTAGTTTGGAATTTACACAAGCATGATGCCATTTACTGAACTAAGGTAAACTGGGAAGGCTTTCACATGTCTGGTGTGTGGTGTTTACAATTGTCATGTGCTGCTACTCAATCTACTCATCTGGGATTTACACGAGCATGATGTTTACTGGACTAGGGTAAACTAGCAGTGGTTTACCATATAGTGTGTAGTAATTTGGGATTTACACAAGCAAGATGTTTCCTGAATTAGGGTAAGCTAGTCGGGGTTTATCATGTATAGTGTTTGGTGTTCATCATTAGGGTAAACTAGCAAGGCTTATCATGTATAGTGTGTGATGTTCATCATTAGGGTAAACTAGCAAGGCTTATCATGTATAGTGTGTGGTGTTCATCATATGTGACAACTGAATCTACTCTATTTATTTAGCTCGTTTATGTTTTATGTTTTATTTTTCTCACGGGTTATTATGTATAGTGTGGTGTTTGTAATTGTAATTGTGATATGTGACAACTGAATTTACTCTATTTATTTAGCTCGTTTATGTTTTATGTTTTATTTTTTTTTAGGGGTTATTATGTATAGTGTGGTGTTTGTAATTGTGATATGCTATAACTGAATCTATTTTATTTATCTAGTTGGTTTATGTTTTATCTTTCTTTGATTTGAGAGAAGAGAAAGAGAATCAAGGTTGATACAGTGGTAGTGTTACATGATTTTATCTATTTGACATTTTAACTTGAGATCTGTCAAGTATGAAAGAGATTAAATCTTTCTTCATTTTAAAAGAGGTTTGTATCTCAAGATATTTGATTATTTTTTAAACTTGATAGATCTAGAGTTAAGATGCTAGTTTAATTTAAAATCTAATGATTTAGCGTGAACATCTCCCTATACTAATTTATAAAACCCCTCTTAAAACAATCAATTAAAAAAAATAAATTAAAACCAAAACCTTCTTAAAAGAAATAATTCAGGAGTAATTAGAATTTACATCTTAACTCTAATTTTACATCTTATGCCAGTGTAATTAGAATTTACATCTTAAATATACATTTTATATCACTATGTTAATTTAATTTAAAATCTAACAATTTAGCATGAACATCTCTACCTCTTAACACAACCAATTTAAAAAATAAAAAATAAAATCAAACCCTTCTTAAAAAAATGAATTCACGAGTAATTAAAATTTACATTTTAACTCTAATCTTACATCTTATCTCAGTATAATTAGAATTTACATCTTAAATATTCATTATATATGTTATGTGTTTTTATTTTTATATTAATAGATGGAGGTTTAAATATGAATACTTCGTATCTGTAAATCTATATTTATCTTTTCACATTTACATAATACAATTATAAAATTACCATATAAATTATTGAATAACATCGTAATAAAATAAATAACAAATCACATTGGAAAAAATAATACCTTCCACACATATTATTAGTATTTATTAAAATAATTTAAATTATTGAATAACATCATATAAATAAATAACAAACAACATTGGAAAAAATAATTCCTTCGGCATATTATTAGTAGTTATTAAAATAATGTTAGTCTATATACTATAAAACTAGTATTTATTTACACTGATGATGATGAAGAAGATGATGGTTAATATCCACGACCAAACTATACATGTTTCTGTTATGTGATTAAATTGGAATAACTTTGTAATATTTTAGTAACTTTATAATTAAATTGCAATAACTATTTAATAATTTAGTTACTTTTTGCCTACTTTAAATAGATTATTGGTTTCCTTTGTGACTATAATCTTAACTTTAATGTCACATTCTACTTCCAATGTAATTAAAATTTATATCTTAAATTTGCATTATATAACACTACTTTAATCTTAATTTTAATGTCACATCCTACTTTTTAATGTAATTAAAATTATATATATATATATATATATATATATAATATATATATATATATATATATATATATATATATATATATATATATTTTATATTTTATATTTTATAATTATATATAATATATATATATATAATATGTATGTATTTTTTATTTTATATATAATAGATGAAGGTTCAAATATTAATACTTTGTATCTAGTTTTATGGGATAGCTCAATTGGTCAAGTTCCTGTTACTAAGTAGCTGGCCTATGAAGCCTCTCAGTTTCACATTTACACTATACAATTATAAAATTACCATATAAATTATAAATTATCTTTTATCTAATGAATGCTTTCAACAAGATATGGGTAAAATTACCATATAAATTATAAATTATCTTTTATCTAAAGAAGGCATTCGACAAGATATGGGGGATACCATTCTTTTCTAAAGATCTAGCCCATCATATGGTCTTTATTTTTTGACAGCCTTTACATTACACAACATCTATAAGACACTGAATCAAGGGCAATGATTTTGATCATGTATGTACGATATGTAGGGACATTTTTTTTAATGCATCAACGTGCATTGGTGGATGTAACTCTTTATTCTCTAATAAAAAGCTCAGATTTATTCTTAGAGAAAAACAAAAAACAAAATAAAACAAACCAACAAAACATTTTGATTTGGTCAAATTACATAAAAATAAAAATAAATTAATAATTTTAATCTTAATCTTAATATTTAATAATTAAACTAGTCTAGATCTATTTTAACTTTGAATCTAGCCAGCACTAAGAGGTATTAAATCTCTTGAGATGCAAACATCTTTTAAAGTGAAAAGAAATTTGATCCCTCTCAGAACTTGGTATATCCATTCCAGAATTAAAATAGATCTAAACTTTAAAGTGAAAGGAAATTTGATCCCTCTCAGAACTTGGTATATCCATTCCAGAATTAAAATAGATCTAAACTGTTATATATTTAGTGCATTTATATTTTGTAATTAATTACATAAATTATACATAAAATGGAACAACTCTAATTTTTGTTTTATTAGAAATTCAATAACTTTTCACATACTTTAAGTAAACTAGTAATTTCTTTTTTGACTTGTTAGTTAATGTTAAAAATCTATCAGTCGAAAGCTTTTTACCCTGAAAGGCCCAATCTGCAACCCAGTACGAGAGATGTGTAATTTCCCCTGTCCATCCCTATCATTTTATAAAAAAAAAAAAAAAACATCAGATAGAAAGATAGATAGATAGATATATATATATATATATATATAAATATACAAAATACCATTAATCTTAATATTTGAAATTTTTATATGCACAAGTTGCAGAATGGAATTGATAGGAAAAATAGACTTGGAACATCGCAGCAGGTCCTTGGCTCCAAAAACAAGCCTAAACCCCACAATTTTTACAGCAGAGAGCGTAAACACCCTCAGAACTTACTGAAGGTTACCAATGGATCTAACGTAGAGGAGAGGTTGGCAACATTCGAATGCAGGTCACAACGAGGGATTTTCATTCTCAGTGGGAGCGGGACTGTTACCAATGTTACCCTACAGCAGTCGATCACTCCTAGCTCGATCCTAACCTTTCACGGACGCCGCGAGATCTCATCGTTGTCAGGGGTGTTTGTGTGTTAGGATTATATCAAGTTTTATCACAGTATAGTTTCAGGATAAAGACTTCAGGGGTAATGGTTTGGAGCGATTGTTTAAAATCTTCTACAAAAATTCACGTTGACAGATAATTTGTCAGCTTTGGTTCCAAAAATTTGAAATGGTGGCGCTGACAAATCAAATTGCTTACACTCTGTTTTTTTTGGTTTAGCCATTAACTTAGGGAATGGTTTTTGAACATTTGGAAACTAAGTTTTGAAAATAAAAAGATGTTTTTTTTGTTAGTAACATAATCATTTACAAAAACTTCTTTCAATTTTTATATGGATCTTTGAAGCTTTTTTTCAGAAATTAATCAAATTTAATTTTTTCTATTTAAAAAAAAAATGCCCAATTAGCTTTCAGTTGGAGAGATATCTCATCAATTGAATTTGACAACAAATTAAAGATGGATGAGAAGGTTTTCATATCCATTTATTTTGGATCTTGGTAGGACATGTATATATTTTTAGTATTTTGTATTAAGAACTTTTCAGAAATTGTGGATCTCAAAAATTATGTAATTTTTGTATAAATTAGAGGAATTGTAATAAATCATGGTTGGACTTTGAGAGGGAAAACTCTTTTGTAAGTGTGTTTATTAGAAATTAATGAAATATCTCTTAGACTAGAAGTACAAGGGTTTTTGTTTGAGGGGTTTTTATTTAACAATTGTGGTATGTATCTCAATGTTGTATTTCCTTCTTTGTTTATCATTATATGTGTATCTTCTTATCTAAATTGCGAAATATATATAAAATTCATGTGAAAATGCTCTATATCTCATATTCAAATATATGACTTTCAAATGATGAGTTTATACAAAAATTCTCATGTTGTTGCTCGGTTTTAAACTCTTCCTCTTCACCTTTCCATCCTACAAATGAATTTAATGTCTAGAATTGTTAATTGTAGGCATTTGAAGGAAATTACTCTTTTTCACCAAGTTCTGAAGGCCTTGAATTAGTTTCTAATAGGATTCCATTCCCAATGATATTTCCATTTATCTCTATCCAAATATATCTTTGTTTTTACATTAAATGTGGCCACTAAGCATATGAATGGCCTGCTGATATAATGACTGAATAGCAGAGTCAAAGAGAGATCCATCTCTAGATTGGAAGGGCTAGTTTCCAATCCCAAAGTGGTTAGAGGTTACCTCAGTTATTTCCCTCCACATCGAAGGAAAACTTCTTAGTGATAACAACTTGGCATTGTTATCGAGGACGTGAAGGCTTCAAGTCACTTTTCCCAGGAAAACAACAAAGATCAGATCTGATTTTTGATGGTGAACAAAGGTTAGAAACAAAGGTGGTTGTGTATATTTTACTTCAAAACTCCATTGTCCTATACTCAGAGCTCAAATATTCATGGAAATTCCATTTCCCAAAGAAAGTAGCCTAAAAAAAATTCTTTGTGACTCCATTATCCAAAGATGATTATTAATGCGTAAGGTATGCTCCTATGAATCATTCACATATTCTTGGTTTTTCAAATCATCTACCTTGTATCTATTGACTAACATACTTGTCAAAATTCAAAGATCAACAAGGATATGAGGCTTCTTTTCATTTGATCAAGTTTCATATGCACATAGATAGGCTAGGGGTTGAATTACATGAAGATTGCTTGATGAAAATGTTCAAGTCTACTCGAAGGAAATGCAATATCATGGTATGGAAGGCTAATACTTTCTATTTTATATTCTATGGAAATTTTTCGTGCCACATTTTATGAGAATTATAGAGAATGTTACTCATCTTTATTGCCTTGAAAATTTTATTCAACATATGGAGAATGAATATGGTGATGGAAAATTACTGGATGGAAAAATCAAAGAATTTTATGAAGATTATTTCAAACAATAGGAAAATATATTAGAGGATAATTGTCATGATATTGAAGAAGAGGATAATTGTCATGATATTCAAGAAGATTTTCAGCAGGTAGTAGTTTTTCCCTTGGAAATGAAACAAATGGGGATCTCTAGTTGTGATTCTTTCTATGTAAGGAGTCAGTTCTTATTCTATTGGAGTTGGCTATATGTTTGGTGTGTGGTTGAGAGATTCCCTCAGCCAACAGATTGTGTGTCCAAAATAGTCTCCCTATCTTGAGACAACACTCTGTATATATGTAATCTTATTTTAATGAATAGAATATAGATATTGTGTATATTGATATTTTAAGTTGGTATCAGAGCCCTAACGGCCAAGCCCCTCGTGGGCTAGGCCTATCTTGAGCTGAGGAAAATAAAGAGTTTGATGAGTATTATTTTTTTTTCTTCGTTTGATTGTCCATCCCTCATGGCTGGTCTTGCACCAAAAACCAAGGTTCTTCACGATGGAAGCTTCAATTCTTGTCCCAGGTGATATCATCAGTATCAAATTAGGGGACATTGTGCCTGCTGATACTCGTCTTCTTAAAGGTGATCCTATAATGATTGACCAGCCTCCTCTGATTGGTGAGTCGCTTCCTGTGACAAGAAACCCTGGGGACGAGTTGTTTTCAGGGTCTACCTGTAAGCAGGGAGAAATTGAAGCGGTTTTTATTGCAACGGGGGTTCACACATTCTTTGGGAAGGCTGCTCATTTAGTAGACTCAACCAACAATGTGGGGTATTTTCAAAAGGTTCTTACGACCATTGGAAACTTCTGTATTTGGTCCATTACAATTGGAATGGTAGTAGAGATCATTGTTATGTATCCTATTCAACATAGGAAATACAGGGATGGAATTAACAATCTTCTAGTTCTGTTGATCGGTGGGATTCCAAACGCAATGCCTACCGTGTTATCTGTAACAATGGCAATTGGCTCCGACAGACTCTCTCAACTGGGGGATGGATGTGCTATGTAGTGATAGGACTGGAACACTTACTATGAACAAGCTTAGTGTCGATAAAAATCTTATTGAGGTATTTGTGAAAGATGTGGACAAAGACCATGTGTTTTTCTTGCAGCTAGAGCCTCCAGAACTAAAAATCAAGATGCAATTGATGCTTATATTGTTGGAATGTTGGCAGATCCAAAAGAGGCTCGAGTGGGGGTTACTGAAATCCATTTCTTACCTTTTAATCCGATTGACATTTGTCTGAGCACTTTCGCTACAGATTGGGGTCGTTGATCGTGGATCGAACACGATACAGTGGTTGCAACAGTGAGTTGGGTAATATTTCTCTAGCAATCAATGTTTCAGATCCGATTTGAATGTGTTATGAAACCAGCTCAAAGAAAGATAGAAAAAATAGATCTATAATAACTACCGATCTAACATGAGTTCAGGGGGATCCAATTTCTTTTTGTGCAATTTTTTTTTGAACATACATTATTTAAATATTTTGTATAGTTATTTATTTTATTTTTTTTGAATTTTTTAAAATTTATATTTGGGCGTACATGAGCAAAATTTCAACTTTGATGATGAATGGACAAAGTTACACATCACACTAGGTTCTAGGTTGTAGAATGAGCCTCTAAGTTCAATAAATTTTCATAGAAATATGTAACTCCCTCTTTTAATTAATAAAGATAGTGTGTTTTTTTCGATTGGAAAAAAAAAAATCATTTAAAGAATGAAAAAATCCTAGGAAGCAGAAATAGAATGTAGAAATTGATTTACACGCAGTGAAAGAGTGGTTTACTGCTCGATGCTCAACCGTCGTGAATCTTCCATTGCTCACAACCTATACATTTTACACAAAATTAGAAGCTTTATTTATGAACATCATCACATTTTAAAAGGCTCAAGGAGATTAAATAGAGTGGTTGTGCCTTGCAGCTTTGAGGCATAGTGCTCTTAACTCTGCAGTATATTCCTGTAGTGCCTCTGTAACAATTTAACGAGTTAGATGGTTGATCCTATTTCGGCTACTTATTTTACCAAGAGAAAGTTGGGGCTCCAAGCATGCAGTGAAACAGGTGAAGACGACTAAAGAAAATGACATATTATAAAAATTTTCTTTCCATTAAAAGCCTCTACACTTATGAAACCCTGGTAAAACTTACTTTTGCCCCTAAAAAAACCCTGGTAAAACTTACTTTTGCCCCTAAGAATTCACGGTAGCATAAACATGGTAGGCCCCCTATTAGATCCTATTAAAGCTTTTGTCCTTTACCAAATCATGGTAACAGAAATAAGCTTTGGTTGCTTAGTAATATCAATAATTAAGTTTTTTAAAGAGGAAAAACATTTAGAGATACAATGATTAAAAAAAAAAGACATGAAAAGCTATATATAAAAGCATAATTACTATACTATATATATTACCATAATTTAATAAGATATTTTCACCAAAATAGATAAGATTCATATTTATATATATTACCATAATTTAATAAGATATTTTCACCAAAATAAATAAGATTCATATTTATGTATTTTTTAACACAAAAATAGATGAGTATTTCACTTAACATCTATTTTAACAGTGAAAATCGTAACTCAGTTGTCAAACCAACAATGAGAACCGGGAATGCACATTGACTCATCACTATTATTTAAGAAAAACCACGCTATCTCTAATGTTCCATAAAAAAGATAGCTCATAAAAAAGCAAGATTTCACTCTTACAAATACCTGTTTTGAGTCATTAACTTATTATATTCATACATTATATAATAATTATTTTATAACTATTAATATATTTAATACAAATTAGATATTTACGCATACTATTAAATTAGATAACTTACTTCTATTAAATGAAATAGGATATAGTTGGGTCATTAACTTGTTATATTAATAGGCTGCACGTTTTTCAGGCCAAGGGTTCATGACTTCCTCCAAAGAATGACAAAGATTAGCAAGGGTGTGTCAGATTGTCCCTCCAATTAAATACTTTATCTTTGCTAGTACTGAAGTTGTAGAAAGCCGAGTCAATTGCTTTGGGTCCTCTTAGTAGAGGCATTGCTCGGTCTTCAACATTTGGAAGCCAAAAATTGGCAATCTCTATCTTGTTTTCCAGGATTATTTCGGGAGCATTCTAAGGTTCACTATCAATATTAGTAACAATTAATTAAAAAAATTATGTAATTGTTTGGGCTCATGAGTTATATTAAATAATAATAATCCCAAGTTTTAAAATAATTACATTGATTGTATATAATAAATGTTTTTTATGTAAATGTTTTAGGTTTGGGAGTTTCTTTGTGGTTAAATTTGTTTGGAATTTAGTAGAAATTTATTAAAATTATATTGTGAACTTTACACAATCTCAATATTCTAAAAATCTTTTAAGATGTTAAATCTATTTATATATTAAAAATTAACTTTTCCAAAAATTATTTTGCCAAATTCTAACTAAACACTCTTAAATATAAAACAATTAAATAACTATATTAACTAATATAAATTTATTTTATTTAAAAATATATATATATTATAAATTTATCATCATTTAAAAATATTGATACATTTTATCTAATATTTTATTATTATAATAAATTTTATAGATAAAATATAAAGGAGAGCAGAACTTTTAGGCAGTTGTCTATAATGCAACTTTTTGAAAGCTTTTTCGGTGGCTTTTTCCGGTCAAAATTCGGCAGCAATTTATTGGAATCGCAAGTTTGATAGCTAGTTTCTGCACAATCAAAGCGTCCCAGGAGTTTTTCAGGGCGCTGAATCCAAATATTGATACAGGCGAGACCTACAATATCCAAAATGCTCATACAATCACCATGCTTCCGCTACTAATTCATCCTTTAGTACCCAGAATGAGGATAGCCTTTATGCCCACAGTAAAAAAAAAACAGATTAATGAAACCCGCACTCCCGGTCATATGACAACCAGCGATTATACAGTCCACGCGCGCATACCATCAAACCTCCACACAATTAACTGCTGTTCACACAATTTATAACGCCCAGCTATTTATATTCTATCAAAACTATAAGGAAAGGTTGCAACGATAGACGACACCTTGCAGATTCAATGCCAGTTAACCTTTATTTATTAACATCAGAGATTCAGTAGATCAGCAATACCCAGAAATGTTAACCGGCGGTGAACTCACATCAGAATTCGTGCAATCACAGTGTTCATTCAAAGCACATTGTTATCATTCGAAGCATAACCATCAGAACATTCATTTAGCATTCCAGATTGCAAGGATATGTAAAACACCCAGTGTGTTAGTCAAAACACACATAAACACAGACACGCCATCACGCCATTAACACAACACATATATATTATAACATGAATAACACAGCATGGTTACAGGTAAGGCATTTCAGCCTTAGAATCGAGCTCTAGCTCGATTACATTTTCCACTCATAAATTTCTTCACAAAATAAGATACCTCACACTTTATTACACTATACATTTATAAGATACATTGGAAGGATTGATCAGATCTTCTCCTAGTTTTTCTCCCTAAAAGATTCATGCATGCACGCTTTAAATCTGTTTTATCCTTTTTAAATCTATTTTTCTGCTTTAAATCACCCTTTATTTACACTGATGATGATGAAGATGATGGTTAACATCCAATGAGACCAAACTATACATGTTTCCGTTATGTGATTAAATTGGAATAACTTTGTAATATTTTAGTAACTTTATAATTAAATTGCAATAACTATTTAATAATTTAGTTACTTTTTGCCTACTTTAAATAGATTATTGGTTTCCTTTGTGACTATAATCTTAACTTTAATGTCACATTCTACTTCCAATGTAATTAAAATTTATATCTTAAATTTGCATTATATAACACTACTTTAATCTTAATTTTAATGTCACATCCTACTTTTAAATGTAATTAAAATTAATTATATATATATATATATATATATATATATATATTATATATATATATATACTATATATATATACTTACTTTTTTATATTTATATTTAAATTTGCATTAATTATATATATGTATGTACGGTACTTTTTATTTTATATTAATAGATGAAGGTTCAAATATTAATACCTTGTATCTAGTTTCATGGGATAGCTCAATTGGTCAAGTTCCTGTTATTAAGTAGCTCGCCTATGAAGCCTCTCAGTTTCACATTTACACTATACAATTATAAAATTACCATATAAATTATAAATTATCTTTTATCTAAAGAAGGCATTCTACAAGATATGGGGGATTGGCAAATATATAGACGACTCAATTCATAGTTTTCAACACCATTCTTTTCTAAAGATCTAGCCCATCATATGGTCTTTATTTTTTGACATTCTTTACATCACACAAAATGTCATTGTTATATTTAGTAGTTTGATCTATGGCACATACATATATTTGACAAACTTAATATTTTTTGATATCATCTATATGACACTGAATCAAGGGCAATGATTTTGATCATGTATGTATGATATGTAGGGACATTCTTTTTAATGCATCAACGTGCATTGGTGGATTTAACTCTTTATTCTCTAATAAAAAGCTCAGATTTATTTTTAGAGAAAAACAAAAAACAAAATAAAACAAACCAACAAAACATTTTGATTTGGTCAAATTACATAAAAATAAAAATAAATTAATAATTTTAATCTTTAATCTTAATAATTAATAATTAAACTAGCCTAGATCTATCTTAACTTTGAATCTACCAAGCACTAAGAGGTATTAAATCTCTTGAGGTGCAAACATCTTTTAAAGTGAAAAAAAAATTGATCCCTCTCAGAACTTGGTATATCCATTCCAGAGTTAAGATGGATCTAGACTGTTATATATTTAGTGCATTTATATTTTGTAATTAATTACATAATTATACATAAAATGGAACAATTCTATAATTTTTGTTTTATTGGAAATTCAATAACTTTTCACATACTTTAAGTAAACTAGTAATTTCCTTTTTGACTGGTTAGTTAATGTTAAAAATCTACAAGTCAAAAGCTTTTTGCCCCGAGAGACCCAATCTACAACCTAGTACAAGAGATGTGTAATTTTCCTTGTACATCCATATCATTTTATAATTAAAAAAAACATCATATATATATATATATACCATTAATACAAAATACCATTAATCTTAATATTTGAAATTTTTAAATGCACAAGTTGCAGAATGGAATTGATAGGAAAAATAGACTTGGAACATCGCAGCAGGTCGTTGGCTCCAAAAACAAGCCTAAACCCCACAATTTTTACAGCAGAGAGCGCAAACACCCTCAGAACTTACTGAAGGTTACCAATGGATCTAACGTAGAGGAGAGGTTGGCAACATTCGAATGCAGGTCACAACGACGGATTTTCATTCTCAGTGGGAGCGGGACTGTTACCAATGTTACCCTACAGCAGTCGATCACTCCTAGCTCGATCCTAACCTTCCACGGACACCACGAGATCTCATCGTTGTCAGGGGTGTTCGTGTGTTCCTTGATATAATGTCAAGTGTTATCACAGTTTAGTTTCAACTTTCAGGATTATATCAAGTTTTATCACAGTATAGTTTCAGGATAAAGACTTCAGGGATAATGGTTTGGAGCGATTGTTTAAAATCTTCTGCAAAAATTCACGTTGAAAGATAATTTGTCAGCTTTGGTTCCAAACATTTAAAATGGTGGCGCTGACAAATCAAATTGCAACACTGTTTTTTTTGTTTTAGCCATTAACTTAGGGAATGGTTTCTGAACATTTGGAAACTAAGTTTTGAAAATAAAAAGATGTTTTTTTAGCAACAGAATCATTTAAAAAACCTCTTTCAAGGATTTTTGAAGTTTTTTTTTATAAATTAGTCAAATTTATTTTTTTTTTATTTTTTATTTTTTAAATGCCTAATCAGCGTTTAGTTAGAGAGACATCTCATCAATTGAATTTGGCAACAAACTAAAGATGGATGAGAAGGTTTTCATATCCATTTATTTTGGATCTTGGTAAGACATGTATATATTTTTAGTATTTTGTATTAAGAACTTTCCAGAAATTGTGGATCTCAAAAATTATGTGATTTTTGTATAAATTAGAGGAATTGTAATAAATCATGGTTGGACTTTGAGAGGGAAAACTCTATTGTAAGTGTGTTTATTATAAATTAATGAAATATCTCTTAGACTAGAAGTACAAGGGTTTTTGTTTGAGGAATTCTTATTTAACAATTGTGGTATGCATCTCAATGTTGTATTTCCTTCTTTGTTTATCATTATATGTGTATCTTTTTATCTAAATTGCGAAGTATATATAAAATTCATGTGAAAATGCTCTATATCTTATATTCAAATATATGCCTTTCAAATTATGAGTTTATACAAAAATTCTCATGTTGTTGCTCGGTTTTAAACTCTTCCTCTTCACCTTTCCATCCTACGAATGAATTTATGTCTAGAAATTGTTAATTGTAGGCATTTGAAGGAAATTACTCTTTTTCACCAAGTTCTGAAGGCCTTGAATTAGTTTCTAATAGGATTCCATTCCCAATGATATTTCCATTTATCTCTATCCAAATATATCATTGTTTTTACATTAAATATGGCCACTGAGCATATGAATGGCCTGCTGCTATAATGACTGAGTAGCAGAGTCAAAGAGAGATCCATCTCTAGATTGGAAGGGCTAGTTTCCAATCCCAAAGTGGTTAGAGGTTACCTCAGTTATTTCCCTCCACATCGAAGGAAAACTTCTTAGTGATAAGAACTTGGCATTGTTATCGAGGACGTGAAGGCTTCAAGTCACTTTTCCCAAGAAAACAACAAAGATCAGATCTGATTTTTGATGGTGAACAAAGGTTAGAAACAAAGGTGGTTGTGTATATTTTACTTCAAAACTCCATTGTCCGATACTCAGAGCTCAAATATTCATGGAAATTCCATTTCCCAAAGAAAGTAGCCTAAAAAAAATTCTTTGTGACTCCATTATCCAAAGATGATTATTAATGCGTAAGGTATGCTCCTATGAATCGTTCACATATTCTTGGTTTTTCAAATCATCTACCTTGTATCTATTGACAAACATACTTGTCAAAATTCAAAGATCAACAAGGATATGAGGCTTCTTTTCATTTGATCAAGTTTCATATGCACATAGATAGGCTAGGGGTTGAATTACATGAAGATTGCTTGATGAAAATGTTCAAGTCTACTCGAAGGAAATGCAATATCATGGTATGGAAGGCTAATACTTTCTATTTTATATTCTATGGAAATTTTTCGTGCCACATTTTATGAGAATTATAGAGAATGTTACTCATCTTTATGGCCTTGAAAATTTTATTCAACATGTGGAGAATGAATATGGTGATGGAAAATTACTGGATGGAGAAATCAAAGAATTTTAGGAAGATTATTTCAAACAATAGGAAAATATATTAGAGGATAATTGTCATGATATTGAAGAAGATGATAATTGTCATGATATTCAAGAAGATTTTCAGCAAGTAGTAGTTTTTCCCTTGGAAATGAAACAAATGGGGATCTCTAGTTGTGATTCTTTCTATGTAAGGAGTTAGTTCTTATTCTATGGGAGCTGGCTATATGTTTGGTGTGTGGTTGAGAGATTCCCTCAGCCAACAGATTGTGTGTCCAAAATAGTCTCCCTATCTTGAGAAAACACTCTGTATATATGTAATCTTATTTTAATGAATAGAATATAGATATTGTGTATATTGATATTTTAAGTTGGTATCAGAGCCCTGACGGCCAAGCCCCTCGTGGGCTAGGCCTATCTTGGGCTGAGGAAAATAAAGAGTTTGATGAGTATTATTTTCTTTTCTTCGTTTGATTGTCCATCCCTCATGGCTGGTCTTGCACCAAAAACCAAGGTTCTTCACGATGGAATATGGCAAGAACAAGAAGCTTCAATTCTTGTCCCAGGTGATATCATCAATATCAAATTAGGGGACATTGTGCCTGTTGATACTCGTCTTCTTAAAGGTGATCCTATAATGATTGACCAGCCTCCTCTGATTGGTGAGTTGCTTCCTGTGACAAGAAACCCCGGGGACGAGGTGTTTTCAGGGTCTACCTGTAAGCAGGGAGAAATTGAAGTGGTTGTTATTGCAACGGGAATTCACACATTCTTTGGGAAGGCTGCTCATTTAGTAGACTCAACCAATAATGTGGGGCATTTTCAAAAGGTTCTTATGACCATTGGAAACTTCTGTATTTGGTCCATTACAATTGGAATGGTAGTAGAGATCATTGGTATGCATCCTATTCAACATAGGAAATAAAGGGATGGAATTAACAATCTTCTAGTTCTGTTGATCGATGGGATTCCAATCGCAATGCCTACCGTGTTATCTGTAACAATGGCAATTGGCTCTGACAGACTCTCTCAACTGGGGGATGGATGTGCTATGTAGTGATAGGACTGGAACACTTACTATGAACAAGCTTAGTGTCGATAAAAATCTTATTGAGGTATTTGTGAAAGATGTGGACAAAGACCATGTGTTTTGCTTGCAGCTAGAGCCTCCAAAGCTGAAAATCAAGATGCGATTGATGCTTCTATTGTTGGAATGTTGGCAGATCCAAAAGAGGCTCAAGCGGGGGTTACTGAAATCCATTTCTTACCTTTTAATTCGGTTGACATTTGTCTGAGCACTTTCGCTACAGATTGGGGTCGTTGATTGTGGATCAAACACGATACAGTGGTTGCAACAGTGCGTTGGGTAATATTTCCCTGGCAATCAATGTTTCAGATCCAATTTGAATGTGTTATGAAACCAGCTCAAGAAAAGATAGAAAAAATAGATCAACGCCTTAGAATTCAGCCTCTTCGAGGGGGAAACCTCCTTTACATTACATAAATGAACAATTCTTGGGATACAAATGAAAAGACCTCCTTTCTATATATAGGAGTCTAAGGGGTCATAACATAATCAGAGCCTACATAACAATAATAATGTAAGGGCACAATAATAACAATAGTGGGCTTCTATGCGGCACAATAGTAACAATATGGGCACTACATGGGTACATCAATATAATAAGGGGGTTGTACTAATAACAATAAGGGGTTACACTAGTAGTATAGGGGCCTAACAATTATCTTAACAAAGTTTGAGCTTTATATCTCCCAAAAGGCGTAAAAGGCAAAAAACGCATCAAGGAAGCCTGAATCAAGAAACAGAGGCAGTTTCCGATGCGGGATTAGCGCCTAGTGTTAATCGCGCATCGCTGAGAAAATTGCTCAAAAAGGAAAGCTTCCAATTGCTCAGTTATCTTCAAACCCCAAAAAATTGCAAGAGGCCACACTAGAAACAGAAAGCTAAAGAAAAGGCAGAAGCAATTTTAGGGTTAATCAAGTTAAATTAGGCATACATGGTAAATTCACATAGTGAGCGGATGATTCCCAAATACGTCATCGATTCTGCCGAAAAGATGGCGCCAGATCTTGCTAATTCCATTTCACAGCACAATTATAAGCTGAAGTCGATCGACCGACTCTTCTCAGGTAATGTTGAATGCTTGTGATATTAAGAAGCAAATACAGAAATAGTTAGATGTTATAATTAATTTTAGAAATAGTTTTATTTTATTTTTGCTATAAAAAAGGACGGTCATTTAAACCGCATCCTGAATTTTTGTAATAAGTTATTTTTAGTTTTAGTTAGTAGTATTTAAACTCTTCTCATGCATTTAGAGAAGGGTCCATAAATTTATCAAAAACTTGTCCTAAGAACATGCACTTTTGCACCCTCCGAGGAGGTTTTGATGAATGAATGGAACATGATTTGTTAATGTTTGAATTTAATATCTGCTACTGATGTTGTACTTCTGTACTCTTAGTGGATGTTAGATCAAGGAGAGATAAATCATTGTCGCTTGAAGCTCATGAGTAGGACTAGTTATAAATGGTACGTTTATCTCTTAACCATTTCTGCTTATGTGTTAAAGTGATATTCAGTCTTAGTTGTTTATATATTAATGCGTGAATGCCTGAGTTATCATTTGGCACTTTTGTACGGTGATAGCTATTTATTTATGCTTAATGTATGAATAGCTCATTATGCGATATGTTTTTCACAACTGTTTCGTCTAACTTTTATAAGAAGTGGTTCATTTTTATTGAATTCTTTTCTCATAATAGCTGAATGATCTTTATTACCAGTTGTTATTTGAAATCTTTTTAGATCGCATAATAGAAGAATTACACCTCTGGTTAGTATAGATTTAGATGTTTTCTGTTTATTAGAATACAATAGCATAGCACTAGATTAAAATTAGAATTAGAACATCTTAATTAGGAACCATTAGATCATAAACATCAAATTCTATACACACAGACTCATAAATTGGGAAACTGGTCCCATATCCCCAGTCGGACCCGCTATACCAAATGGATAAGGAGCTGCCAACCAAGGTCTGAACCGGGCGGGTATCCCCCTTGTTGTAAACCTGATTTTTGGGGCTTCAACATATTTGGCGCTAGAAGGAGGGCCTGAACTATGAATGGCAAGTAAATCTAAATCTAAGTACCATTCTAAGAGTAAATCGCCCTCACCATCTCCCCCGACTTCTCCATTACACTTAAACCCAAAGTTGGAAGTCACCGGAGCATCAACCGCTGCTACAAACCCTGACATTTCAGAACAATCTACTATCGAACCTCCTGAAGTCGAGTCTCTGATTCACAAACTTCAGCGATTTTCTATTTCTCCTCAAAGATCTGATAAATATCAAGGCAGCGTGACCTCACAATATAACCCTGTTCATCCCCTGACTAGATTAAAGAGTGAAAAGTTTGGCGTTCAACCAACTGAATTACCTCTACCCAAAAGAAAAAGAGCAAGGAAATCACCTAAAGAGTCCGATAGTGAGACTCTTTCATCATCATCATCCATCTCAACCTCTCCACCACGAAGTCAACCATCCACTCCTCCACTTCAGATCATCGTTCATCCACCCACTGGAACCCTCACAACTCCTCCTAAATCATCTGCAATCGTAATACCCTCATCTTCCCAACCACAGGGATCATCTTCTACACTTTCCTCTGTTAGTAGATCAGCGATGGTCCAATCTCCATGGAACAACCCTGGGGCAGTCTTAATGCCTGCACCCTTGAGTCAAATACCGGCCCATCCTAAGAAATGGTTGCCTAAGTTTAATCCTGAGGCAGGCATGCTAGTAGAAGAGCATATAAACAACTTTATGTTATCCATTAATCTCAATGGGGTGACCAATGAAGATGTTGTTGTTCAAATTTTTCCTTATACTTTGCAGGGAACAGCCGGATCACGGTATTTATCATTACCCTCTGGATCTATCACTAGTTGGGACATCTTCCAAGAACAATTCCTGACCAAGTTCGGTGATGACAGGTCTACGGCAACGCTAATCAATGACCTATCCAACCTTAGGGTCGAATCAAGGGAACTTATCAAAGATTTCAATTTACGGTTCAATAAAATCTTAAACAAAATTCCTATTGCTTCTCAGCCTAGCGAAGAAGTGTGAAGTGAATGGTATATCACTGCTTTACCATCGAACATAGCAATCTTCATGGACAAGGCTAATAAAAAAACTTTAGCCGAAAACATGAAAGAAGCAATAGCAGTAGAGAAACGTATAATAGCCCTAGAGAAGAAATCCGCGATAGAGGAACAGAAATCCAAGAAAGTCACCTTCAAAGAAGATTCCAAGAAGAAACAAGCAAAAGATCCATTCGATTTGGAAGGATTGCAAAACGTTCTGAAGACCATGTCCAATGAAATGGTCGACATAAAAAAGCAAGTAGCAGAAACTTCTTCAAAAAAGCCCTACAGAGCTTTTAAAAGATGCCCTTCAACGGATTCAAAGCCTCCCAATGCTATTTCAAATGCTGAATTCGAAGAAGACGAAGACGAAATTGCCACTTAAGGGCAAACTGATGAAGAAGAAGTTGTAGAATTACAAAGAATGTGGGATTTCATCCTCCCGAAAGAAGAAGATCAAGAAGTATTCCCAGTTAGCACATGAAGTAGAAATTAGCTTGATCTTCCCCAAACTATCCCCAAGCCAAAGAGCACAAGCTCTGCAACAAAGGATAAAGTCGCAACAAATAAAACGACATCTAAAGTGACTCAAACCAGCCCAGTCCAAACAGATACATCAACTCCATCTAAAACGTTGATCGTTTCGGATGGAGTACAATATTATAGAAGACCTGAAAAATACTAGGGCCAATATCACTCTTTACGAATTGAGCAAGTTAAAGCACCAACAAAAGATAATGTTGAAAGAATTACATGTTGTGCCAGTTGCACCTTTGCCGACCACTGTACTTTCTCAAGCTTCCCATAACATGGGAAGACCTCCAACTAATGCGACCAACAAGATTGATCCAACTGACATCGCTTTAATTGGAGGAAGATCGAGATCTCATACTCCCTCGTTTCTCCTTACTTATGAATTTTCAATAAGAATGTACATAATTGCTTAGTGGCTTCTGGAGCTTCATCGAATATTTTACCAAAGTCCATATGTACTAAGTTAAACGTTCAACCACAGAAATCCACTGTGTGCATAGTTCAGCTAGATCGGTCCCAAGTCGAAGTGATTGGCGAACTAAATCAAGTAACCATAAGACTGTCATCCAACCCAAAGGTATGTCAAGTTATTGACATTTTAGTTGCTGATATTCCATAATTTTATGGCTTAATTCTTAGCAGGGATTGGTCAGAAAAACTTCATGGATACTTCGCAACTGACTGGTCGCACATGTGGTTGCCTTGCAATGGTAAACCAAATGAAATAAAAGTTGAACGAGAACTACATCAGAATTACATAGTAACGGAATTAGAGGGGGAAGATGAACTGGTAGCATATAACAATAGCATTATTGGCAATTACTCAGTGGATTCTTTCCTCGGAAATTTTAATGCTCATACGTCACCTTAGAAAATTCTGTTTTATCCCAAGTCGAAAAATTTTCTCAAACGGATAGTTCAAAATGTATCAATTTTTTAGATAGTCCTGTAAATAAATCTTTGTTTTGGAAATTATTTTTTGATGGTTCTAAATCTAACGAAGGAGCAGGAGCAGGATGCGTGCTAATTAGTCCAGAAGGAGATAAAATTATGTTAACATGCAGACTCGAATTTGATTGCACTAACAATACAACAGAATATGAGGCTTTAGTCCAAGGATTGTACAAAGCAATCGAGTTAGACGTCAAGTACCTCCAAGTTTTCGGAGACTCTAAAATTGTAGTCAGACAGGTACGTAATACTATACACTGCTTATCAAGTCATTTAAAACATTATCAATCTTTAGTTCAAGATCTGACTGAGATTTTATAGCATTTAATATTTCATCAATTCCCAGACTCCAAAATGCAAGTGCGGACCTTTTAGCCAACGTATCTTCTAAGCTCATTCCTTCAGAAGATTTTAGTCCAAATAGATTCTCAATAGAATTAATCTTTAGACCTTCTATTCCTGATAACATCACAAATTGGAGAATATTCAATGACAATCCTGATATCGTGAATTTCCTCACATCTGAA